>JBDJHY010000094.1:5854005-5881515 GCA_039654485.1 Withania somnifera
GTTAAGATATATATATATATAGATAATAGAACGATATCATTAAGGGCTAAGAAGTATCTCAAGAACAAAAGCTGAACATACCTTAATGAAAAAAAAAAAAAAACACAAAGTTCAATGAAATTAGATTCGAAAAAAAAAGGAATTAAACGAAGTTAAAAATTAAATCAAATAAATTTTTTAAAACAAGAATAAAAAATAAAAAGAGTAAAAATTGAAAAAAAGGAATAAATAAATAATAATAATTTCCTCAAAAATTTTGAATCAAAATCCGCATACTTTGCGCCTCAATTGCGTGGATGAATTGAAAGAAGAGCAAGCTTTATCTTTATCAATAAGATTTTCATCTCTCTCTCTTTCAGGTTAATCTTCTCCGATGTTTTTTTTATATATGCCTGCTTTTATTTGTAAATTTTAGATGATTGTGGAATAATATTGGGGAATTCTGGAAATCTCATATTAAGATGGTTAGGTCTATGGATGATGAGTTTGTTAAAACTACAGCTTATCTGTTCAAGTTCAAATAACACATCTGTTAGATGTAATTCTCCTCACATATTTATCTTCAAGTTATCGCCTCACCTCCCTTGCCTAGAACAATCCTAATTTATGTGGCACAGTTCCGACTTCGAGACTCAAAACATTTTAATTTTGATGATGAATTCGGGCATGGAATTTCTAATTTTTATTTTTATTTTTATTTTTGAAACAAAATTTATATTTGGGAACTATGTAATATAAGTCAGTGATGACAATTCAAAATATTTAAGAGATATACGAAAAGATTACAATCAAATATAGACTCGAAACATGCCACATAAATTGGGATGAGGAATTAATAAACCCATGGAGAGCGCTATTAGAGAACATTTCCAAATTTGAGCACCAAAGTTCATTTGTCTTTCTCTGTTCACCTTACACAGCTCTGATGATTTCTTGTCCTTGTTTGAACTCATTTCATGAAAATGAGGTTATCAGTTGTGAACTGTGAGAGTGCTAAACTACGGCCCCAACACTTTCTCAGGTTAGTGAATGTTTCACACTTTTTGCTTCTTTTAAACCACATTTTTTGTTCTTTGAATAATTTGCATTTTGATCTGTTTTCTTTGTTGGGGTTTGTATTAGGAGTATGCCAGTGGTTCGTGTCCAATGCCTTTTCGTTTCACACTTTTTCTTTTTCAGGAAGTCCATGTTTCAATATGTTATCAAATTGGTGTTTGCTTTTGTAGTTAGGAGGATGGCTATGTTTTGTGCTCAATGCCCTTTCCGTTTGGTAGTTGAAACATGCTTACTTGCTAAATAAGATCTTGACTTTGCTTTATATGAAGTTCAATATTTTGCTTCCCATACTTGACCCCGCTTCCTGTATATATAATAAGATTAATGTTGTGACTTTAAGTTCCCTCACTTGTTAAAATGAGAGTTTTGGGTTATGATTCTGAAAATTATCTTGTGTAATTGATGTATCTCTTGTGTTTTCTGCTTTGCATGTGAGTTTCAGGAGATGTGTTAGTCCTGTTTTTGTTGTTAGTTCTTGAAGCTTTGTAACTTGATAAAAGAGGGATTCTTTTTTGGATTTTGGTTCTGAAAATTGACTTGCTTGATAATTGTATATGTCTGTTGTGGTCTATTATCATGTAACGAATTTTAAGGAAATGGGCAAGTCTTGTTTCTGGTGTTGGTTCTCGAAGTTTCATGACTTGATGGATGAATTCTTCTTTTTCCGGGTTAAAAAGGAAAATAAGAGGCATTTTTGGGTTTTGTTAACACGCTTCATTCATGTATTTGTTGAGTTCTTGTGCTTTGTATGTGAGTTTTAGGAAATGTATTAGTCCTTTTTTTGGTGTTGGTTCTTGAAGTTATATCACTTGATAGATGATTTCTTTTGTAGGGAAAAAGTTCAGATATTCCACTGCCCAAGTATTTTATCTGTCAATAGTTGGGTAAAATATGCTCCTATCATTACAAAGCTTGTCCTATATGCCCTTATTCACCAACAGTGGAAGCTTTCCAACACGTGGCCATTTTTTATTAGAGAAAAGCTTCAAATTTGCCCTTGAACTTTGCGAAATGGTTCAGATTTGTGAATCTAAAGTTCAATGGAAAATTTGAACCTTTTCTTGTACAAAAAGGCTGCGTGTTGGAAAGCGGCCACCCTTAGTACAATCTCGATGCAAAGACAGAGAATGATTACTTGGCTTGCTTCTATTCGAACAAATTGCTAACTAAAGAGAGACTACACAGGTTGAAATGGATGCTGATACATGTTGCCTTTGTGAGGAGGGAGTGACTGAGACACAAAGCCATCTATTTGCTGATTGTAGCTGGATAACAGAAGTGAGGACATTACTAGTCAATTGGGATGGTGTGCAAATACAGTAGAAGGGAGTTCAATAGACTATATAATGGATCAAACAAAGGCATTGGAAACAATTCAGGAAAGATTGATGCTCTATGGGAGGCATGTTTACTATACATTGGCAAGCAAGGGATTGAAAATTGTTAAGAAGTATAACTCCAAATATAAATTTTGTCATAGCTCAGATTCAACACGAAGTTCATGAGAGGATAGGTCTACTTCGCAGGTCGAGAAAAGCACAAAGGCGTCATAGGTTGATGAACATTTATGTAAATTGGGAATATGTAAATTCATCTAATTATTCATTTCTTCCATCCTACTACTTTTTCCACCAGTCCTGGTTTTTTCATTTATGAAACTTAATAGGGAAAGTCTTAGTCTATTTCGGATTCAACTAAGCGGCTAAGCATTCTTCTCCTCCAATGTCACTCAATAAGTACACTAGCAAGTAAATTTATGAGGTAATTGTACATAGGTAATTTCTGAATGCTAGCTTATTTCAATTTTTATTTTTGTACATATTTAAATCAAAACATATATTTTTTTAACTTTTTAGATGACTGAAATGCATAAACAAATATATTTGTTATTACTTCCTTACCATCTTCTATTTTCTCAGATTTAAACAACATTAAATTATTCTCCTAATAAGAAAATTTGATTTAAAACAATTAGTCAGTATAAAATCAAAGCCATAAGTTGCATATATTACAACAAGAGGAAGGACTCGTCTCATTCTTATTTCAAATAAGAGGCGGGTGGCTAGAGGATGGGTTTGAGAATGAGCATGGTGCAACTTAACAAAGTAGACATCACGTCGTATCAAATTATTCCAAGCTTTAGAAACACACCTAAATCTCACGAGAGACTGCGCTGGAAGCCATGTTAATATCTCGAATATCATGTCATTAGCAAATCCATGCGTCTTTTGAATCCTTTCTGTATCTTGAAAGGGAGAAGGCGTCTACAACAATAAAAGACGGCTAAGGTGAAAGAAGAAAGAGAGAACAACAGGAGGAAAATATTGAATTAACCTAGCTACCTAGTACATTAATAATAACAAAAAAAAAAGGGCCTCTCCTTATTTGTGTTGGTTTCCTGGTTCTTTACCAATACTATGCCAGTAATTTCATCATTCAATTCAACTTTTTTTTATCGAATTATTTTTATATGACTTTTAAATATTTTAAATTAGTAATTATTATAATTTATAATTTTTTACGGAAAATTTTCTTCCTTAGTCAATTTGGTTTTTTTTTTTTATAATTACTTAGTAAAGCTTAAAATTTTTATCAAAAGGTCAATTTTATATCAGTCATATGAGAAAAGGTTTTAATAGGAGAATAAGTAGCCCATCATATACATCTCATCATTTAAAAATCAATAATTCTTTGTATTTTTTTGAAAAATACAACCATCAAAATGGATTGTTCTTTTATGCATAATAATATTATCAAAACTGATATGTCAAACTTTTTAAGCATTTAAAATGTTACATTATTTCAATTTTTAGTTTTATATATATTTAAATTAAAATATATTATTTTTAACTTTTTAGATGGCTGAAATGTATAAGCAAGTATATTTGTTATTACTTCATTACCATCTTCTACTCACTCATATTTAAAAAAACACTAAATTATTTTCCTAATAAGAAAATTTGATTCAAAATAATTAGTTAGTATAAAATTAAAGTCATAAATTGCATATATTTCAAGATGATAACATTTAACTTGGTATCTAATAAAGCCTCATTTTGTTTTTGTTTCCAAAATAGTTACTAACGACAACTAAAAATTCTTTAATTTAAACTAGTCATAAATTGTAAAATCTATGTTTCTAGAAGCCTATTTTATGGGGGAAAAAAAAAAGAAAAAGAATACACAACAATACAGATTCATTTGGTTCCCCTATTCAAATAAATATATTTTTCCTTCTCTTCCCCCTCTTTAGCGATGACAAAAAAAAGTGAAGCTGTCATATATTTAAATAAAGTTGAAAGAAAATATAAGACCAGTTTAGAGGGTTCAACGGCTCTTCTATTACCCATGTTGATGGTCCAATATCAGTGGTTCTCTAATGTCTCCATCACCAATTTTTGGTGGGACCAACTTCAAGAGTCCAGAGTTCTTCTATTAATTCCTGCTATGGCTTCGATGTGGGAGGTTCCCACGATGTGGTTTCTGATTGGGTATCGGGAGGGCATATGCGGCTGCATATGGCCAAATGCACCGCACATGCTCCACAAAGTCCCTTCCAGAAACTATATTTTATACTTGTTTGGTTTGATATATAGGCCACATATGGGGGATGCATCCAAAGCAATGCAACTCTTCACCTAAACAAACATAACTTTGTTAGGATTTTTGCCTTGAATTTCTTACTTTATTTGATTTTTACTTTTCTTTTGAAAGAAAATAAAATATTAAGGTAAAAAAAAAAAATCACTTTTTCTAAAGAAAAATATAATTCTCTTTCATATTTGATTATTTCTTTCTTGAAGTAAGTCTTGGACTTTTATATATTGGTGATTCTACTTCTCATACCACAATCAGTAGCATCCACACTATAGTCATTAGAGAGTTTAGTTTATGGGAGATTTTTTCTCTTCATAGTTTTAATATTTTTTCTTTTATATTTGTCAATTTCATATTTAGTTCAATTGACCAAATCCATAGCATATCAATAATATGTTTTATTTAGTATAGTTTTATGTATCATTTGATTATCGTTCAAGAATTGTAATTATTAGCTTTCACATGACACCCTCTCAATTCACAAATAGTTATCTATTTAATTTTTACTCACACAATAGAAAAAAGTGGAAGTCGACTATCTGAATCATCTTTGTCTGTATTAAAACACACCTCAGTGGTCACTTGTATATGAGAAAATGATAAGTGCTAACTTCAAAGAAAAAAAATTTACTAATTGAATTTAAATTGTGAAACTATTATGGAAAAACAATAATCTAAACTTAATGAATCTATTATTTCTTTTTCTTCTTAGATTTATACAGATGAACATTATCAGATGAGCATAAATACAAATCACAAAATAATTAAAGTTTAACTTAATTACCATAAGGGAGAAAATTTAAGTAGAGTAAAATAATTAATTTTATTTGATAAGTAATTAATACGAAAATTTGCAACTAATTATTCCATGGAGTACTTTATTTAAAATAAATAAATAAAACGTCCTTTCTATTTCAAAGCAAGAAAATTTACTAATTGAATTTAAATTGTGAATTTTTAATTGTGAAACTATTATGGCAAAACAATAATCTAAACTTAATGAATTTATTATTTCTTTTTCTACTTAGATTTATACACATTTGAAGACACATTGTTTTAATTAGCCTTTGTGCAATCATTATATTATTTTGCCTTAAAATTAATTAAAAAAATTAATGTAAATAGTGACATATAAGTGACTATCAGAAACTAACAAAAAAAGAATTAAACATGAGTCAATTTTAATATATTTAAAAGCAGAAAACAATTTCTAATGAATATGATTTTTAGCAAAATTGAAGAATTATAATGTCCTTCTGCAAGTGTTGCCATAACTACAATCATATACATCTCATTATTTAAAATGAATAATTCTTTGTATTCTTTAAAATACAGATAACCATCAAAATGAATCTTTTTTACACATATTCAAATATTATCAAAACTGATATGTAAATTTTTTAAACATTTAAAATGTTAGCTTATTTTATTTTTAATTTTGTACATATATAAATTAAAACATTTTTTTTTTTACTTTTTAGATGACTGAAATCCATAAAGCAAATATATTTTTTATTATTCATTACAATCTTCTATTTTCTCAGATTTAAACAACACTAAATTATTCTCCTAATAAAAAAATTTGACTCAAAAAATTAGTCAGTATAAAATCAAAGCCATAAATTGCATATATTTCAAGATGATAATGTTTAACTTGGTATAAAATAAACTCCAATTTAACTTTTTCCAAAATAGGTACTAGCGACAACTAAGAATTCTTCAATTTAAACTATTCAAAAATTTATAAAATCTACATTTCCCTTATAAATAGAAGCTTATTCTATGTAAAAAAAAATACACAACAATAACAAATTCATTTGGTCCCCTATTCCAATAAATATGTTTTTCCTTCTCTTCCCCCTCTTTAGTCATGGCAAGAAAAAAAGTGAAGCTATCATATATTCAACGACTCTTGTATTAGCCCATGTTGATTGTCCAATATCGGCAATTCTCTAGCATCTCCATCACCAATTTTTGGAGGGACTAATTTCAAGAGTCTAGGAGGAGTTCTATTAATTCCTGAATATGGCTCCGATGTGGGAGCTTCCTATGGTGTCTTCACCACTAACATGGTCTAATACAAGAGTCGCTGACCCCTCTAAACTAGTCTAATCAAGTACCATTGGTCTAGAAATAAATTGAGAAAATTTTGATATAAAACCTGATCGGTCATTTTTTTTTTCATTATTTCACATATTTATTTATATTTTGTCTCATCATAAACATCGAATCATTGATGTTAGTAGGATCCATGTCAATAGTAGCATCTTTTCCCTTCAACACTTCATACATCAAGTTTGTCATTTCTTTGATATTATTTTCCATCTTAAGTTTTGTAGTTGTTCCTTCATCTTCTCAATTGTTTTCTTGGTGAAGTACTTATCTGTTGTCTTGATATTTTTTGAATGAGTCAATATTGAAAGCGTTCTAAATTTTGTAAAAGTTTGAATACAGCTTCTTTATTTGAAAAAATAATAGGTTCTTTTTTGAAAGGATTATATATAACGCTAGCCATTTCAATACCACAAACTGTGTTGAGTTCCTGAGCCTTTTTCACGAACTCTTTTTGTGAACGAGTTTGGGAAAAAAGCTCAAAAACTCACCACACTTTGTGGTATTGAAATGAATAGCGTTATATATAGTCCTTTCCAAGAAGAATTTATTATTTTTTCAAATAAAGAAGCTATATTCGACACTTTTACAAAATTTAGAACGCCTTCAACGTTGACTCATTCAAGAAATATGATGACAACAGATAAGTACTTTACCAAGAGAACAATTGAGAAGATGAAGGAACAACTACAAAAACTTAAAGAAGGAAAATAATATCAAAGAAATGACAAACTTGTTGAATGAAGTGTCGAAGGGAAAACATGTTATTATTGACATGGATCCTCCTAATCTCAATTATCTGATGTTTTTAATGAGATAAAATCTCAAGCAAATATGTGAAATAATGAAAAAGAAAGTTGATGGTGAGGGCTCTACATCAAATTCCTTTCAATTTATTTCTATATAGTACTTGACGAGACTAGTTTAGAAGGGTCAACGGTTCTTTTATTAGCCCATGCTGATTGTCCAATATCAAGGATTTTTCTAGTGTCTCCGTCATTGATCTTTGGTGGGACTAACTTTTCAAGGATACAAGAGTTCCTCTATTAAGTGCTTATTGTCATATAGTTTTTTTTTTTCAAAGTTTGTTGTTTAAGTCGCTTATTAAATTTATGTTTAACTTTTTATTTTTTATTTACTAGTTCTTTTTATTTATTTATGTCTTTGTTACTGTTGTTATTGAAAATGTTGGTGTTGTGGTGGTTTTTAAATATATATATAACATCCTACGCATTAAAAATCTACAAATCAATATACACTTTCGGTTAAATTTTTGTTTCATGACTTTTCAAAACTAATAAAATATTTAATACTCAAAAACAATGATTTGTGGAATCAACACCACGAGTCGTGAAACGTATACCATGAACCACTGAATAGAAAATAACTTTAACTTTGAAAAGATTTTTGAAATTTATTTTAAATATCGTCAACACAAATTACATATGCACACAAATTATTTTTAATGTTTCTGATCAAATGAAATCATTGAAATATAAATTTGAAGTCTCCTTGACCCCGTATCTGTCAAAGATCAATTCTAATCTCTATTTATCAACTTATCGTCTTAATTGTGTAAATCAACAATAGAGCCCCAATTCCCAACTAAAGAGTCATTCTAGATAGGAAACCATCCTCGAAGCTAATGAGACTGTCGAAACTTTATTTTAAATTACTAATCAATGAAATGTGGATCAAACCAACTCAGAAACCTCATAAAACTCGCAGTGCATCAAGCTAAATCCCTTGCCACATCGATCCTCAAAACTGACACTAAACAACTACGGAGAGCGGGTAAAATCATAATTTTATAAAAAGAATAACAAATGATCATGAGGGTCGTTACAGTAGCCTGAATCTAAATCATACACTGTTTAATCATTTTTCCACAATGCTTCTTTGGTTTACCTGTTTGCTTGTACCTACTATATCTTTTAATTGGCGTTTTTGCATATTTCCTGTACATATTCAAACCATATCAATCTCGTTTTTCTTATCTTTTTTATTACAGAGGCCACTTCTGCCTCATACAAAATATCCTGTCAGCTTTTCCTGCTTCAAGAAAGACAACTTTCTCCGTCTCCAAATCGGGATTATTGTCAAATTTCGCAAAAACCTTGTTGACCTCATTGTATACCAAATTGCACGCTTTATCTTTGTAACAGGGATGCAGAATCAGCTTTCAACACAATGCAGTTTGAATTTCACTACTTGACTAATTTGTGGAAGTGAAAGAGTTCCAAACTTCTCCTCTGTTAAGTTGAAGTAGTCTGATAAAACATTCTGCATGATCCTCCGTCCAATAGGGTACCCCGTTGAGGAAGATACAACCAGAGGGAAGTCTTCGGGGGTTGTCACTAATTCTTTTCTGGGAGGAGTTATAATCTTGAAACTTGGTCTTTTATTGTAGTAAATACGATCACGAAGCAATTTGTATCTTTCTGTGGCTGGATCATGTCCCAGATAAAATTTTGGACGACTCCATTCTTACGTATAGCCCAGCGAGAATGGCAAGGCTTTCATCTCCCCTGTTGTGATGTTATACAAGTAACCTTGAAATTCTGTTAGGATATAGAGACAAATAAGGCCATTGCAATGATTTGAGCAAATCATAATCTCACCCATTCGAAATACTTATGAGGATGAACAAGTTGTAAAGGGAATCGTTCAAGTTGTGCTAGGTGGGGATAATGCCTTTCTACAAAAATATCAGGAAAGATTTGTTTCCTTCTTATTTCAAATAGGAGGCGGGACGGGGCTGGGGGACAGGTTTGAGAACAAGCAAGGTGCTACTTACCAAAGTTGACATCACGTCGTATCAAATTGTTCCAAGCTTTAGAAACACACTTAAATCTTAGGAAAGACTGTTGGAAGCCATGTTAGTATCTCGAATACCATGTCATCTGCAAATCCATGCGTAGTACTCCTCCGGCATGGTTTTTGAATACTTTCTGTATCTTGAAAGGGTGAGGGCGGCTGCTTTTCACCTTCCATGAGAAAACAACAACATATACCCGGTGAAATCCCACAAAGGATTATTCTTGCATTGTGGTAAAAAAGTTGCAAATGGTGCCAGGAGTTCTTCTGGTAATGTTTACAATATGTCCAGTAGAAAACTCTTTCGCCATAATCACCGGACGGAACAAGGAATTGACATGATACTAAGGGGTTTTGGGATATCATTTGCAATGATATTGAAGAACCAGCCATGGACAACTGTGGATTGCAAGATCCCTGACTCGAACCTTGAGGACAAGGTTCTTACTGACGGGTGGGAGCATTGTAACAAACAGAACCGTGATAGAGGACTCATTTAGGGAATTGGAAAATTACGCTTGGGACCCTGGTTAAGGAAAGCATCCTGTGCACTTTCTTAGGATGCCTATATATAGAAGAACACATATTCTATTAGGGTCAGGTTATGAAGCTGTCTTTTGTTTCTTAGTTGCTTTGTAGAATAACTACGGAACCTCCCTCCCTTCTTTCTTTTACTTTTGTTTCTATGATGATCTCCTATTCCAATGTATGTGCTATGATTCTCCTTATCTATACAATTCTCCTTGGTTAAATAAAGTTTGAGGGTCGTTTCAATGATGCGACAAGATATATTCCAAGCTTTTACTCGCTCAAGACCGTCCTAGGGGACAACTTTCAAGCCTAAAATGTTTTTCCCAAGACTGAGATAGTCTAAATATTTAATTCATCAATCTGGAGTGATGTTTCAGTAATGTGTCCTGAACTTGTAGGTAGTTCTCTACTTAGTTGGTAATTTTCTTGAACAACAGACTTATAGTCAAGCTATCCCTTTCCATAGTACCAAGTAATCTTCAAATCATGATCAGGCAATTTATTTTCATTTGAGCACGAACCCACTTGGTTTGATCAAATTTCAACGCTCTTCTATTCTTGCCTTGTTTTTGTGTCAAACTTCAATTTCCACGGCTGGCTTTACTGCCTTTAGATTCAGTAAAGACTCACCTTTATGATCAAATTGTTACTAGGAGGATGTGATATCAAACGTCTTCAAGATGCTGGTGTAGCTTGAATCCAGGCCAGGAAACAATGTCCCACCTGTTTTTGCAGAAACCTCTTAAAAGAAATCTCTACTCTGTTACACTTTTGATGAAAGCTAAATCAACTCAAACCTACAGCTTATGCCCTTCTGTCCTCATACTTCTGCATTTTCCACAAATTCTTAGTAATTTGTCCTATTCTTTTACATTTTTTTCTTCATTAATGTGATGCACACGTTAAGCCTAATCAGATTACTACAGAAACCAGGTATGTAAGCAAAAAGTTATAAACGGATTGTACCAAGTACATCCATGTAGTAATTGTATATCGGTACTTCTGATTGCTGATAGAAGATTAGCTAAGCGTTTTTACTATAAGGATATATGCTCCATGCACATTTGCTTTCAAATTTAGCCTGTCAGATAAAGTCAGGTTTTTAAGCTTCTGTAATTCAGCTTACTTCCGAATTTGTTGGACTAATGGTGCTTCATTGTTTTTATGTTGCCACCTTAATATCATGCACTGAATACGCATTGTTTTCAGTACAGATTCAGCTGGACGATCCTCTGGAAAATGTCGGAGTAAAATTGGTTAGGGAAGCCGGTGCCAAGACTAATAATCTTGCTGGCGATGGTTGCACAACATCTATAGTGCTTGCTCGAGGACTGATTGTTGAAGGTTTCAAGGTCTGCATAGACTGGATTAACCTAGTCAGTCATTTCTGATTTGATGGTGATACTTATTATCTTTCTCTAGGTTACTGCAATGGGCGCAAATGTTGTCCAAGTATCTCATGGAATTGAGGAAACTGCTAAAGCCCTGGTTTCTGAGCTCAAGCTAATGTCCAGAGAGGTATAAGGACAAATTACTTTTCCTTTTTTCTTTAGACAGAGAGACATAAGTGTTTGTCAAGAATAAGTTTAAAAACACCTTTTTATCCAAGATGTATGAGGTTGTACTCTCTTCAACATGTCTATTTACATTCATCAAACCTTGCAGGTAGATCACGAGCTGGAAGATGTTGCTGCTGTTAGTGCTGGCAATGATTATGCCATAGGGAACATGATTTCAGAAGCTCTTAGGAAGGTTGGACGAAAAGGTGTTGTCACAATTGAAAAAGGGAACTATACTGAAACCAATCTAGAAGTTGTCGAAGGAATGCAGTTTGATCGTGGCTATTTGTCACCTTATTTTGTAACTGATCGACGAAAGAGGATTGTGGAGCTTCACGACTGTAAGGTAGCTGACTTCTTCTGTTAAGCACTAGTTCATGTTGTATATCAGGTACTTAAAGGGCATAAATTTTCTTATGTTGCAGTTACTTTTGGTTGATAAAAAAATTTCAAACCCGAAGGAGTTGGTAAAAATTTTGGACAATGCAGTAAAGGAGAAATACCTAGTTTTGATAATCGCAGAAGACATTGAACAGGACGCTCTGGCTCCAGTGATTAGGAACAAGCTCAGGGGTGTCCTAAAAGTAGCTGCAATAAAAGCTCCATCTTTCGGGAGAGCGCAAGAGCCATTGCTTAGATGACCTTGCTATCTTGACCGGAGGTAGTGACATATGCACAGTAAAACAAAAATTGCTTGCTTCTTATATCTTCTACCTCGTTTCTTTTATTCTCTCCAGAACCATAACGCTGATCTAATGGTCTTTAAAAAGATGTTATGGACCAAAGCTTCAGTCTTCTTCATGGATGAACCAAAAGAACTATCTGAATATTGTCAAATATTATTCTTCTCTAACTTCTACAACTCTATTCTTGGTAATGGGTACATTTTGAAACCTTGAACCAGTCATCGCCTAAATATTTATGGTATTGTAGAACTTCTGGTGCGGTGTAGCCTCAAAGGATTGCAGTTCTATGCGTAAATTGGAAAATCCAAATGATACACTGTCTAATTGTAGTAATATACATAATAGCGAAAAATATAAATAAAACTTTGAGAATCAAGAAACAGATTATTAAGCTTATCGTTGCTTATTTATGAATTTTACATTGTGTTCACCATCCACATACTTAACTCATCAGGTCTCTGCAGGAACTGTGATCAGAGATGACATGAGCTTGACTCTTGAAAATGCCCACAAGGACTTTTTAGGCAGTGCTTCAAAGGTGGTGATTACCAAGGACTCTACACTGATAGTTACTGATGGAAGTACTCAAACGGCTGTTTCAAAGAGGGTTTCTCAGATACAAAAGCTTGTTGAGGTGTGTTATCTATTGTTACATCTGATAGATTCACATTTAAGGACGGACTTAGAAGTAGTGTCAGCGCTAATTGACACACATAAATACATCATCAATTTGCAAATATGCAGCTTGATATGCTGGATGCCTGTGCAAATTGGGTCATATAGAGCACCATTTACTCCAAACAGTAAACTTGATTTGTGTGAATTCCTCAACAGATTACACTGTGTTAAGTGAACTGATTTTATCCAAATTCCCAACACAAATGATTCTCGAACAGCTCTTTAGTTGAACGTCATTTGATTTTTGCAGAACACAGAAGAAAATTTCCAAAAGAAAATCTTGAATGAAAGAATTGCAAGATTATCCGGTGGTATTGCCATCATTCAGGTAATAAAAGATCTATCTGTCACAGCGTCTTATCAATCTATTAGTATAAAATATATTTGATACCTGCAGTATATTTGACTTTATAAGTTGTAGGTGGGAGCAACAACACAGGTTGAGTTGAAAGACAAACAATTAAGGATTGAGGATGCCCTCAATGCAGCACGGGTAATTTACCCCTTCTCCCAATACTTAAAAGCCATAGCCTATTATTCATGATATATTATAAAATATCTTTCTTTGTGTTCTTGAAGTATCACACACAAGCATAGCCACTTGTCATCCTCAATCCTAAATACTTTAAAGATTGAATATATAGAGTTTAAATTCTGGATTTGGCTATAATTCAAGTTGAAGGCAATGGGTGCGAAATTTCACTGCCAGTTGTTCATCTGACCGTGACTACATGTTAAGTATTTTGACGTGATTTTTGTTTAAAGAACTTAAGATAAGACAGGGTATTGCAGATAGGGTATTGCATAAAGTCTCATTCCTAGGATTTATTCCATGTTATGCTATCAAATATTTCTTAAAGCGATCATTCTTCAAAGCAGTAAGTTTTTTCTACTTTTCCTGCTCAGGCTGCTACTGAGGAAGGAGTAGTAGTGGGTGGTGGCTGTTGTCTTCAGAGATTATCATCAAAGGTGGATGCTATCAAAGAAATGCTAGACGATGAGGAACAGAAGGTTATAATCTAGATGGTTATTATTCGGTTTCATTTTCTAAAAGCAACTTTTCATTTCATTAAACTATCTGACTTTTTGGCTTCTTGAACTGCTTGTTTTTCATCACAAGTATGGAAATTTTCACCAACTGGTGCCACTTTTGCTTATCTGATATCTGGACTGACAGTTTCCTCGAATTATTCACAGATAGGAGCTGATATTTTCAAAAGAGCACTATCCTATCCAGCAAGACAGATAACAAAGAATGCTGGTGTAAATGGGAGCATTGTTGTAGGGAAGGTAGCTTTGAATGTTTTGTCATTTTTGTACAGTTTGTTTCAGCCAATAAATTTAGTAAACTCAAAGCAGAAATACATTATCTGGTGTTTAACTTGAAGTCTTCACATATTTGCAGATATTATCAGTCGATAACATGAAATATGGATATAATGCTGCAAGAGAAAGCTATGAAGATTTGATGGCTGCCAAAATTATGGATCCTACAAAGGTAAGATACCCGATATTTTGTCTAATGTGCAGGGGAGTCCTCCACTTCCACCTTCTCCAGAAAATTACATCTCGTGGTAGGTGAAGAAATCTTGAAAAACTGGAACCAGTCTTGAACTTTATCTGTAAGTTTGTATGTGCAATCTGTTAGTCTTTTCCATGACGGCCATCATAACCAAAAAACACAACTCTGTTTACCAATACTTAGTCCAGGACTACTCTATTATCAGTTTTTACGAGATGGTTAACAAGCTTGATTCTGTCAGTGGCTGTAACCTTCTTTAAAATCTTACTAACTAGTGCACGAAACAGGTTATTAGATGTTGCCTAGAGCATGCAGCAGCAGTTTCCAAGACCTTCCTGAAATCAGATGCGGTTGTTATTGACATCCCTGAACCAATATCCAGACAAATAAGAAGACAGCTACCAATGCCAACTTCAGGTACTTCCTCTTCCTACCAACAACTATGATACTAAAGTAAATTGTCTAAAACCCTCGTTCTATGTCTCTGTATGTTGTCTGATGTCGATAATTTAACTCCGAAATGCAATGTTTTCATCACATAAATGATTTGTAGGTCCAAGACTCTCTGCTCTATCAGATCTAGGGGCAACTGGTCTTGGTTCAGACTTGAAGAAGATGAAAAGAAGGTATAGGTCATCATAACCATGCTAACTTCTGTCAGAAACCTCAGCTCTGAAGAAAAAAAACTGATCACTTCTCACCATCAACTGACACATTCAAATTTCTCAAATCTCCAAAAGAACATATCAGATCATCAGACAGGATTATGCGTGAGTAGCACTATGTACATGTTAGATGCCTTGCTTAAGCATCTAATGTTTATAAGTATTTTATATGTTCAACAATCAAAATTCAGAAAGAACTAATGGAAGAGCGATCCATGAAAACTAATGTGGATTGTGTACGAGCAATCAGTTTCATATCCAGATAAAGTATATTTGTTTTCCTCACGTATGTAGTTCTGTTCATATCAAGAGAAACATATGTTTTATTACCAAATTGATTAAATGTAGCATTACCAAGATAGATTCTGTTAATTTTTTTATATTTTTCCATCCTTTTTACTAGTGAACAAACACAATTACAATTTTGAGGTGTTCTTGTTATGGAAACAAAACCACTACCTATTATGTAATACTCTTCTCAAGTAGAAACATAGATGCTAGTCACGATAGCCAATATTTTACAAAGATTTTTCACTTAGGTTCCATTTAAGATTTACATAACTATATCACCAAGTTGTTCTCGTCTTTGTATATATAGCCAGTGACAAACAGGTTCTCCCTCAATCTTTAATAGTAGTTGGAACACTACTCAACTAATACTCCCTTCACCTTATTAATGAAAATAATAACTTTCTTGAATAGAAATATTTTCTTAGCTGATTTATTACTTGAGCCTAGGTTTTAAAGTCTTTTATCAGGTATATGAAGAGTTTTGGCTATGAATTAAGGTCTTAAGAAACCTCAAACACAAAGTTGAATCCAAAGCTTCCTAATTGGCTTAGTTTTCTTGAAGGTTCAAACATAAGTCAATTTAAAAAGATCATAACTCCTAAAATTTGAGGAGTCGTGTGAACCATAAGATATCAAATTAAATATCTTTAAGTCCTCTTTCCAAACCAATAAACCTTTCATAAATATGAGGTTGTACTAAAAAGTTATGGCCTTCATATCATAGACTGTCTGTGGACGACCGGGGTGGACGAACCGTCCCCGGAGCCGCCCAAAATTCCAATGAATTTTCTTATGGCAGGTTTGGGCTGGACAAACTTCCCAAAGGTGGACTATTTGTCCCCAGGGCCGTCCAAAAATCTGTTTTCATCTCTTTTAGAGGATTTTTAAGGAATAGTTTGGTCCTTTCCTTACCGAAGGCTCCTCCCACATTTTAAACATCCAAAAACATTACTTTTCAGAATCAAAGATCATATTTACTCTCCCCAAAGTTTCCTATTTCTTCTCCCAAAACTCAAGAACCCAAAAAGTCCTCAAGCCAAATATTCAAGCCACCAAGAGAAGGTTTGAACCTAAGTTTTCCTCCATGTTCTTCCATTCTAAGAACTCTATAAAAGGATATATTTTCAAGTTCAAACTTCAGGGTTTAAGCCCTAATTTTCTCCAAAAATGAAAAACACCTAGGGTTCAAGACACAAGGTTCTCCCATAAAATTTCTTGTTGAGTTTTTAGTCAAAAAGGTAGGTAGAGCAACCCCTTTTTGAAAATTCGTCCCAAATTTATGATTTTTGTAATCCCATATGAATATCTATGTATATCAAGTAAAAAGATAGGGTTATGCATTATATACAAAATTTATGAAAGAAGCATGAAATTTATTGAAAGTCTACTTCATGAAAATTCCTTTAAACTCTTTTCTTTAAATTGCTCATGTATACTTGGTGAAGTGAATTTCAAAGAGATTTATGTAAACCATTTGACATTTTCCCATATTGAGATGTTGATATTTTAGTTGGTCAAACGTTATTACTAATTGATGAGTTTTTACAATATTAAGGATTTTGCAAAGTAAGCCTGAATGAACCCATGAACTATAGAACATGAGATTTGAAGAAGTGTTACTCCTAATTAGTAAAAGGATTTCATAAACGGTTTTATGGATTTTCAAGGGTCATCCATGCATGATTTTGACATAAAAGGGCTTATGGAATGATTGAAAAAACTTACGATTTTATGAAATACGAAATGGATAGCTTACAAGTCTTCGTATGACGATACCAACATGATCTATGCCCTTAATGGTAATAAAAAAATTTCAAATGATATATTATGATTTAAATGGTTAAAATATAGGCTTAAAGAGAATTGGATGGTTAGCCGAGAAGGTGGGAGTCTAAATGGCTCAACACCTTAAACCTGTATTTTGTCGACGGGGATAGTCTGATCCTTAATTGGATGATTTGATGATGTGTCCCCTAGGGTATAATATGCTAGCATTAATTTTAATCTCAGACCATGCGGAAAACATGAAATGGGGCTCCCCGATCGGGTGCAGATCGGACACCACATAGCTCATGGTGGATATAAATGTCGGGAATACCATCTAGTTCAAAATTAAAGAATAAAATTTTATGTTTTCAATTATGGTTATATGCTAGCATGAATGTTAATCTCAGACCATGCGGAAAAAATAAAAATGGGCTCCCCGACGAGTACAGATCAGACACCACATAGCTTGTGGTGGATATGAATGTCGGGAATACCATCTAGTTCAAAAATAAAGAACAAAATTTTATGTTTTCAATTATGGGGTCACTAATGATATGTTCTTTCTGTTATGCCTAAAAATCATTTTAATGATTATTTTCATGAAATATATCTTATCATTTTTGTGCTCCACTACCAATACATTCCATGTATTGACCCTCCTCGGACACTACATCATTTTATAGTGTAGGTCCAGAGATAAATTCTCATGGTCTTGTGCAGCACTAGGTTGACCCCGGATGTCATCAGCTTTTGGTGAACCCTCCCTCTCTCGGAAGGCGTACCGCATTCAAGAGTTAAGTATCTTATTTTTAATGTATGATCGAGTCCTTGTACCAGCTTAGACATTTTCCTTATTTAAAGGCTTTATAAAAGAATGTTATGTTTACATGAAAGTTTTAAATATATTTTTTTATTGTTGAAGATTTGTAATGGTCTTAAGAGTTTTCCTACATGCTTGAGAAAATTTCTCTTATAAATGAAAATTTTCACAGATGTTGATAGAATGATCACGTTGAATGCTAAGAGGTTCTCCCAGGCTTTGATTGGCTTCAGGTGCCTGTTACGTCCAGGACCTACTCTTGGGTTATGACAAACTTGTCAGAGCATAGAGTTCAAGCATCCTAGGGAGTATATGAATCTATGTCTAGTATAGTCTTTCTTATGGGTGTGTGCATCACACTTATAATCTAGAGGCCACTGGGCATTAAGAAAAGTTTTCCTTTTTTCATATTCTAAATCGTGCAATAGAGTTGTCCCTTAAGAAATTTAAGCAGATTCTTGTGTAGCTTCAATTCCTCCGACTATGCCCTATCTTTGAGGTATAGGAAATAGTAAAGCTTCAATCCTTATCTATGTATTTTTGCATTCCTCTCAAAAAGGGCCCTTACGAAGTTTAAAGTTTACAGAAGGGCTTAAAGAGAGCCCATTAGTGCATTCAGACCCATTGATTTTAAAGCATGCACCTTATCTAGGTGAATTATGTTGTTGAGCCAGTAATATAAGTTAGAAGTGTAGAGATCAAAGGTGGGAATAAATACCGATGTGGGTATGTAGTTATAGGCATGTGTGTATAAAGTGAGTAAGGGGATAATTGCATTTAAGTGTTGACTAAACTGTAATGTGTGAGGCATAGATTGCATGATAGTATGAAGAGGATGAGTTGTTGGTTAAGATGACTTACATTATATTTGGATTAGGGAAGGAGTTTATGATGATAAGTTATTGTGTTAGGAAGACCAAGTATAGGATGCGACCAAGATATTTAATGGTTGGGGATTGATGGAGTTAGGCTATGCTTTGTGGTTTTTATGAGAAGGCCCTATAGTATCATAAGGTTGTGGACTGAACTTGGACAAAAGAGTTATAAGTGATAGATTGAGTATTGTAAGGTTGTGAAAAGAAAGGTGATGTAGTCTATGATCAGATATAATGTATGATTAAGATTAGGTGTTTTGTTATCAACTTTTAAAGGACTGGTGTTACCTTGAATTGTGATATAGCAGTTGTAAGCCTAAGAAGTAAGAGGAATTTGTTGCTAACCAGTTTAGTACTGAATATCAATCTTGAACTTTGGATCATAGTGAGAGAAATGGCAGATTGAGGCTGATAAATGATAATGTTAGCTTTAGAACTTGACTAAGTTATCTTGATGTAGAGTGTGTGAGGACTTAAGCTAATAACCTATGACAGGGTGTGAATTGGTAAGCATGAATCAAATAGTCATAAAGATCTATATGAATAAATAAAATGATGGTTAAGGCATTAAAAGATAGAGAACCTTTATTTTTACAAAAAAAAAAGGTGTGACCGAGGTAGTATGCTGTTATTGAGATTTTGAGTTGAAAGTGATATATGTGCTCAGTTTAGCATCCTTGAGTAGCTAAGTATGGGGAGGGAAGGATGAATTTTGTAGACTGAGAAGAGGGTAGATTGCTAAGTGTTAGGGAAGAAGTTGTGTACGTCATTAATAGAATGATTTATAGAATAATAACCTTAGAGTTAAGAGAAAGTTAAGAGGAGTAAAGAAATGAGTCCTAGAAAGAAGCTTAGTGTCAGTAGATATAGCCATTTAAGGAGAGCTTCGTGGTCATGTGATTAGTGATGTCATACCACTTACAGTAAAGTTATTATAGCTTAGTGTAGGGAATATGGAATTATCCTACCGAAATTAGAATCGACCCTAATCTTAGAGGGGAGATAATAGGGTAGCCAACCAAATCAGGTCTTGAGAACCCGGTAGTGATGTGTTTCAAAAGATCTATGATGAGCAATCCATTCCTTCTCTACCATAATCTCATATGCTAGTTATATGATGTTTTACTCATATCCACGGTCATATTCATGCACCTCATATATATTTCCATACATGCTCAATTCCAGGAATAAGAATTAACAATTTTAGCATAACAACCCTCCATCTTATTTATGAATTTATGAATTTATGAATTTATGAATTATAGCCTTATGCTATATAATCATGACATATGCACACATGTTTTACAGTATACTCTATTCCATGAAATTATGATATGCCATGAAAGGCTAGTGAAACTCAAGTTATGACTTGTGCATGGTCAAATCATACTTCTTGAATATGTGTATGGTATCCTTGTGCTAAGATTTTTGTATGTCCTCCTATAATAAAGGATGACGGGAAATTATGCCACATATATGCTCAAACACAACCCCTTCCCAATTCATGTTATATGCCTTCGGTATATGAGGTATTCGTGTTTATTATACTATACTTCACAGAGCCTATCTTGAGTTAGTGTTTTGATAAGAATAAGTTAAGATTTAATAATAGTGTTTCCACTCCTGATCCTCAACTCTTACTTCATGTTTATGTGCTATAGTTATACCTCTATCTGTAACTTCTACAATTGATGCTCATGTTCTATTCCCTTCAGAGATTTCAATATTGATGAGGTAGGTGGTAGTGAAAGAAGCTAGGTAGAGATAAGATAGGGGACAATGGATGTCGATCTGTTAGTAGTGGCTTTGGCTTGTATCACCTAAGTTGCTAAGTGTAGACAAGTAATGAGATAATGTACAGTTATAGGGAATGCGAAGATGAGATTTGTAAGGTGTGTCCCTTCATGAAAACTCCAAATTAGTGATTGTAATAATAATTAATAAGATTCCTATATAAGTAGTTTTAAGGAATCCATTAAGAGAATATAATGATAAGCTTGAATGTCGTAGTTGTAAATATGTGGGAAATTGCATTATGTGGCTAGTGATCCCTTATATAAACTTGACGCTGGTTGATTTTAAGGGGTAAGGAGAAGCAATGATCTTGGGGATATAGAATATAACAACTAGTTGCTTAAACTAGCATGCTTATATTATAGTTTATAAGTAGCACCTTTGTACCCCCTAAGTAAAACTTGAATATGAGGACAAAGTGCAATTGGGCTCCAACTCCTAAGTTGTATACATACCTTTGTAAGCATTATAGGATACTAATGATAAGGCGACATTTTCGAAAGAGGGAGAAATTTTCTTTAAGGTTGCTAAACTTAAGGGTTAATAGTCTTACCACTTAAGGCAAAAGGTAGTCCTATGCTTGTTTCATGTCTAGTGAATTCATGTTTCAAGTCCTATAGCTCCATATTGAATAAAACCTATGTCTAAGGATAAGTTCATGTCCCAAAGTAAGTTCTTTATGTTTATGATTAGTTTCTTGAGCTCATGACTCGTTCTTTTGAAATTCCTTGTAGTTGATTGTCAAATCCTTATTGCTTGTGAGGTTCAATCTACATTAAGGAATATAGTTCGAGACAGTAAAAAAAATAAACTAACTTCAGCTCATATGTGTTACTTCTCATTGGGACCTTCGTTCGAGGTAATGACCCTCCTCCTATAGAAACTTCTATGTTTAAGATTATCACTCTATAGTTTCATGATTATGTTCATGCCATGTGTAGTCACGTCTAGTCCCAACTCTTAGTATAAACTAGATGAAGTTTGCATTAGCAAGATAAGGCTTTGCTACATAAGTTGAGAATGATCCCATCATATTCTTACTCTAGCTTTAACCATCATTCGAGGAAGAATGATCCCAAGCGGGGGATATTCACTCATAACTTTTGAATTAAGATTGGAACCGTTCTAATTATGTGGTCAGAATCGAACCCAATGGTTTATTACTTGATCCTAGGTTTAAAAGTCTTCTATCAGGTGTGTGAGGAGTTTTGGATATGAATTAAGGTCTTAAGAAATCCCAAACACAAAGTTGAATCCAAAGTTTCTTAACCGGCTTAGTTTTCATGAAGGTTCAAACATAGGTCAATGTAAAATGATCATAACTCCTAAATTATGAGAATTTGTATGGCACATAACCTATGGAACTAAAGATTTTTAAGTCCTCTTTCCAATGCAACAAACACTTCATCAATACGAGGTCGGAGTAAGAAGTTATGGCCTTTATACTAAAGATTGTCTGAGATGTTAAAGTGGACGACCGGGGTGGACGGTTTGTCAATAGGTGGACGAACCGTCCTCGAAGCCGCCCAAAATTCCAGTGCATTTTCTTATGGATGGTTTGGGCTATACTAACTGCCCAGAGGTGGACGACTCGTCCCCAGGGTTGTCCAAAAATCCATTTTCATCCCTTTTAAAGAGGATTTCTTAGGGGTAGTTTGGTACTTTCCTTACCCAAGGCCCCTCCCACGTTTTAAATACCCAAAAATATTATTTTTCAGAATCAACTACCATCTTTACTCTTCTCAAAGTTTCCTCTTTCTTCTCCTAAAAACTCAAGAACCCTAAAAGCCCTCAAGCTAATATTCAAACCGCCAATAGAAAGTTTGAACTCTAAGTTTTCCTCCGTGTTCTTTCATTCGAAGAACTCCATCAAAGGATAAATTTTCAAGTTCAAAATCCAGGGTTTAAGCCTTAATTTTCTCCGGGAATTAAAAAACGCCTAGGGTTCAAGACACAAGGTTCTCTCATAAGCTTTCTTGCTAATTTTTTCGTCAAAAAGGTATGTAGAGCAACCCCTTTTTGAAAGTTCATCCCAAATTTATGATTTTTGTTATCCATATGAATGTATATGTATTTCAAGTATAAAGATAGGCTTATGAATTATACACTGAATTTATGGAAGAAGCATGAAATTTATTGAAACTCTTTTCATGAAAATTTTGACTAAACTCTTTTCTTTAGATTGCTCATGTATATTTGGTGAACCAAATTTTGAAAGGATTTATGTAAATCATTTCACATTCCCCCATATTGAAATATTGATATTTTGGTTGGTCAAATGGTATGACCACTTGATGAATTTTTACAAATATTAAGGATTTTGCAAAGCAAGCTTGAATGAGCCCACGAACAAGAATACGAGATTTGAAGAAGTGTCATTCCTAATTAATAAAGGGATTTCGTAAATGATTTTTATGAACTTTCAAGGGTTATCTCATGTATGATTTTGACATAAAAGGGCTAATGGAATGATTGACAAAACTTATGATTTTATGAAATACGAAATGGATGTATGACGATACCAACATAATCTATGCCCTTAATGGTAATGAAAGGTTTTCAAATGATATGTGATGATTTAAATAGTTAAAATAAGGGTTTAAAGAGAATTAGATCTAAATGGCTTAACACCTGAAACTTGTATTTTGCCGACAAAGATAGTTCAATCCTTAATTGGATGACTTGATGATGTGTCCCTTAGGGTATAATATGCTAGCACTAATGTTAATCTTAGACCATGCGACAGACCTGAAATTGGGATCCCCGAAAGGGTGCAGATCGAATACCACATAGCCTGTGGTGGATTTTAATGTCGGGAATACCATCTAGTTCAAAACTAAAAAACAGAAGTTTATGTTTTCAATTATGGCGTCACTAATGATATGTTCTTTTTTGTTATGCCTAAAAATTATTTTAATAATTATTTTCATGAAATATATTTTATTATTTTCGTGCTCTACATACCAATATATTCCATGTATTGACCCTCCATGGACACTACATCATTTTATAATGTAGATCCAGAGATAAATTCTCATGGTCTTTTGCAGCACTAGATTGATCCCAGATGTCATCAGCTTTTGGTGAACCCTTCCATTCTCGGTAGGTGTACCTCATTCAAGAGTTAAGTATCTTTCTTAATAGTATGATCGAGGTTTTGTACTGGCTTAGGCAGTTTCTTTATGTTATAGGCTTCATAAATAAATGTTATGATTACATGAAAGTTTTCAATTATCTTTCTTTGTTGTTGAAGATTCTTAATCGTCTTAAGAATTTCGAACATGCTTGAGACAATTTCTCTAATAAATGAACTTTTTCTGCAAATGTTAATAGAATGCTCATGTTGAAAGTTAAGAGGTTCTCCCAGGCCTTGATTGGCTTCGAGTGTCTATTATGTCCACGGCTTAGTCTCAGGGCATGACAAGAATGCATGCAAACCTTATTACTATCTCAGATAAAGGGCATGAATAAGATCTCCATAAGGTTTAGTGTTTTAACACAACATTTTCTATATAATCCCACAAATGCGGTCTATTAAGAAAAAATTGTGCGTAGATCGTACCTTACTTCATAGAGATAGAAAAATTATTTTCAATACTCATTACTTACATAAAACATGTCAACAATTTGAAAAAAGGAAATATGTATGCGTGACCATAACAACAACAAAATAATGCAAACAAGAGAGCATTACACAAGATAAAGAAAGAATATTAACGACAACAAAATAATGCAATAATCGAAGCATAAAAGTTACAGGTCATAAAAAAAATTACAAGCTTAGTTAAAAAGGATTTGGAGTTAAAATATGATTCATTATTCCATTTTAAAATTATCACCTATTTTTTTTTCTTTTTTCTAGAATACACCATTCCTCTAATCCCATCCGGATCCGCAACAAAACCCAAAGGCCTATAAAACCCAATAACTCGGGGCTCCGAATAAAGAGCAATATTCGTAATCCCTTTCTGTAACAGCTCGGTGACCAATCTTTCCATCACAGCTTTCCCTAATCCAATCCCTTGATAACTAGGGTCCACTACAACATCCCAAATTATCGCATTAAAAACTCCGTCCCCTGTAGCTCTAGCAAACGCCACAGGTTTTTGAGTTTTCCGGTGTTCAATCCAGAGGAGTGAGTCGGTGTGCTCTAGAGCGAGTTGGATTTTGGATGTGTCGCGGCGGGGGAATCCGACAGCTACGAAAATGGAATTGAGGTGGTCGAGGTTGAGATTTGTGATTGTACGGTGGAGATTGAAGCCTTTTGAGTTGAGAGACTCATCGGAAATTGAGAAGTTTGTGGGTTGGATTTGGGAGAAAACGGCGACATTTCGGTGGGGGTGGGTGGGTTTGAGGATGAGAGGGGTGGGGGTAAAGCGTAGGTGAGTGGAGATTGGGTTATATTGAAGCATGGTTCATGATGGGGGAAGGGGAAGGACGAAGGAGAAAGTGTTATACGTAGATAGGCTTTTACTGGTTCTGCGTGTGTGGTTCTCATGCAAAGTTAGACGTGGAATAATAGTG
Organism: Withania somnifera; assembly: GCA_039654485.1. NCBI lineage: Eukaryota > Viridiplantae > Streptophyta > Magnoliopsida > Solanales > Solanaceae > Withania > Withania somnifera. The sequence goes on from JBDJHY010000094.1 coordinate 5,879,300, forward strand.
CGTATTCCTTCTGTTATTCAACAATGATCCCGAGTTCAAACATAAAATACAAATTATTTTCAACATTCACTTTTTTGTTAGTGTTTTGTTGATAAGAAGATTGATAGGGTACTCATCGTTTAGTACTATGATTAGTAAAAAATGTTATTTATCAGATATAATATCTATATTCAAAGACGGAGAATAACAAGCAAAACTTCAAACAATTTTTGAAAATAATAAATTAAAGAAAAAAATAAAGATAGTATGGTTAAGTCCACTTAATTTATAGTATGTTTTTAAGGAAATTATTTTCCTCAAGTACTCGAGGTTACAGAATATATCCTCACAGGAAAAAATGATCAACTTCTACGGAACAATGGTACCTAAATTCTGTAGAACAAAAAACCGTTCAATGATAGCAAATCATACTAGATTTTGATTGTAAGAAATGTAGAAGAAATGGGGTTGGCAGCTAAATTCAATCTTTGTGACCCATAAATAAGAAAGTCGTATAAAAGGCAACAAGCATAAAGATTGTAAAAGTAAAAATAAAAATACCCTACATAAGAAAAAAAATGGAATTAGATCTTGGCAATAATCGATTCAAATAGATGTTCATCATAATCTTTTTTAACTCGAACCTTTTGGTATGTAGGTCATTTGCCAATCACTTCAACAGTGCCAAAATGTCATATTCCTTGAGTCACTAGAACCGCTGACCTTACTTACAAAAATCTCCGTACTTTTTTTTAGTATCGATCATATTCGCATTTCCACCTCACCTAGCAAGTCACCTCAACCCTACAACCAAAAAAGGTAAGTGCCTAGCGCGAGCCTTATTTATTAGTTTAGTAAAGTCAAGCTTAGGGCGGTGAGCGAGGTAGGATAAAATGGTATTTGAATCAGGGCTTCAGACCTATGTAGTCTTTATATTCATAGGTAGTGGGCAAAGAAAAAAATCATATTTTTCATTTGAAGTGGCGAAAGCCTATGCTATAGTAAGCAAAAAGGTAGGTTGAGGTTACGAAGTCACTTAGTCGAACTAGAAAACTCCAAAGAAAGGGAGGCTAAGGTTAAGAAGTAAGGTCCATATAAATATAGGAGTAGCTTGAAGAATCAGTTTATGGACTTCATTATGGTATTTGATAATCCACCAACTCATAAGAAGATCGGGTAACATAACAGCGTCTAGAACAGCAGATTTCATAGTCACAGTTCTTCCTCTATTAAAAAGGCTCTTGGTCCTGACGTCGAACAAATTCTCGACCCAAAAAGCTCCACAGAGTTGTCGTATGCGGGTACTAAGAGGCCCACACTAGCATCATTCGAAGAACAAACCAGAAAAGGGTTACTGTTTAGGATAAATGGATGTGGCCCAACATCAAACTGTATAAGACCTTAGTGATTAACCCAACGTGTGGGATCCCAACTTTCATAGTAGAACAATTAATTCCATTTGGTCATTGGTATCTTTAAAAATGATAAAACTAAGGATATTACGTACCTATCACGCACCAAGGGTGCCATTTTTCGTAAAATTATTTATGAGGAATAGTACCTTGCTACGCTAGTACGGCTTACGAGTAAAGCAAGAGATCTTATTTTAACCTTAAGGATAGTGGGGTCCGAATCAACTGTATTACAATCTCGGTAGCAAAATTGATAATACCCGAGAACTGAACCATCGAGTTTGCCAAGAGGTATTGGACAAAGGACATGGAAGTGGACCTTTCTCCTATATCTCTTAGGGCATTGACAACTTGTAGAACTACTGTGTTATCGAGGCGAGGTGGCTTTGGGCCACTTGATTGTAAGGAGAGAGGGCTTGACTGGTACCAAGCTCTAAAAGAGTTTTCTTCGAGCGAGCGGTCTTTCTATCTTTTTGGGTTGCATGCCAAAGGCAATGTTTTTTTATAGATTGAGGTGACTGATGTGTGCCTTTTTAGCCTTTATCTAAAAGGCTCTCATGTGGAGCTAAAATGGTTGGCTACATACAAATATAGCCAAATCAAGATAAGATGGGACGGCTCAGGTAATTCGTAAGTTTACTTTTTTTAGAAAAGCATAATTCTTTGCCATCGCACAACTAGTGTTCGGCCCCCATTTGCTATTCTCACTACTGGTACATGACCCCGTCAGCTCGAGAATTTATTATCAATATCTAAGGAGAAATCATATATTTATATCAAACAAACACCTCTTAAGAAGAGATGCAATAGTTTAAGAAAGTTGTA
>JBDJHY010000094.1:5881615-5896543 GCA_039654485.1 Withania somnifera
AAAGAACCTATCGAATCATCAGACAGGATAATGCGCGATAGCAGTATGCACTTGTTAGATGCAACACTATTACAATTTTGAGGTGTTCTTGTTGTGGAAACAAAAACACCACATATAATGTAATACTCTCCTCAAATTGAAACATAGATGTTAGTGAATGCCAATATTTTACAAAAAGATTTCACTTGTGAAGTCTTTCATGATACACTAGATTTAAAGGCAACGCATCAAAAATTTCGATTATCATGCCATCTTTTTACTAGTGACAAAGTCTTCAATCCAATTTCAGCTAAAGGGTGTACACTGTACACAATAGAGTATCTCACAGATAAACTAAGATATAGCCCTGCACTCGTATTCTGCACTGTGTCCACAATATTTTCGATAAATCCTTGACTTACGTAAAACATGCCTAACAGTTTGAAAAAGCAGAGTACATATAGGAGCAATAACAACAACCAACGAAATAATGCAAATTGAAGAATATCATGAGAAAGAGCAATAACAACAACAAACGAAATAATGCAATAACCAAAGAGCGAAAAATATTAGTAATAACCAAAATGAAAGAACAAGAAATTACAAAAGTAGTTTAAATTGTTTAAGAATAATACGTACTCATTGAAGATTTTGAGTTGAAATATTATTTATTACTCCACTGTCACAAAATATCCAGTTAATCATGTCAGTAATAAATTCAATTAAAAAAAATAAAAAAAGGGGGAGGGGAGAGGGGGGAAGGGGGAGGGGTTGAGGGTAAGGCTTAGGTGGGGGAGATGGGGTTAAAGAGAAGCATTGTTCATGATGGAAGGAAGAATGAGAAAGAAGTATACTAGATAGGCTTTTTCTGGTGTTTGGAAGTGTGTGGTTCTCATATATAATTTAGACGGGATACATAATTTAAAAGTAATTTTCAAAAACATAGATATAAATATTAAATTATTTATATATTTAATTAAACACATAATATATTACATAATTACAACATATGTAATGTACAACAAATTATATATTGCGATCAATTTATGAATTGCGATCCTCTATATGTATTACAATAAAAAAAATAATATATTTTGTAATTTTTTTAAAATAATAAAATAAAATAAAATATAATAAAAATATTTGATTAATTATGCAATTTACCTTTCAAATTAGCATTTAGGTATGTCGATATAAAATTATGAGCGTTTATATGTGCTGATTGGTGATCATTAATTGAAATCATATTAAATCTCAAACTCCTCAAAAAAAATGATTTTAAATTTTAAATTTTAAATTGTGATTTTATTATAAAATGCAAAACTTTATCGATAATTTATATTTAAATAAAAAAACCTCATTTTAAAAAAAATCATGCTAGATGTGAAAAGATTGTTTGTATTAAGTAAACAACTTATAGTAAAATATAATTAATTGATACTATTATTAATTAGTGAATAATGATCTAAAATTTCATAGTTTGGAATGAAATCATCTTTAATATGAAATAGATAATAAGATTTTTTTTTAAAAAAAAAAATTATTTTATATAACATATTTGATTTGATATAGTATTTAAGAAAAAAAAAATTAAAAATAATCTAAAATAATCCTTAAATATTTATACGGTTATAAACTAATTTATTGTGCTTATCTTATTTGGTGATCAATGAGTATCATGTATTCAACTCCTGGGTAATCAAGATCATCTTGTTAGAAATCCATGGAGACTTTCAATCAAAAATCATCATGTACGTGAATTAAAAAAATAATTAAAGATACCATAAAAAATGTGGTGCAACGATAAAACTGCTTTTTTTTTAATTACAATTCTCATTTTCGAGTTTTGTATAAATTTTTTTTTTTTATAAAAAGTTTTTTTTTCTTTTTCGAATGAGCTCTATATAACATGCACAATTCAAATTAATTAAGTTTTAATATGGGTATCAACCACCGAAAAACAAAAAATAAAATATAATTAAAGACTAAAAATAAAAAAGAACATGAAATAATTTCATTAATTTAAGAAATTGCCATGAATTAATCTTCATGTTCACAAGTTACAAGTGGTTGTTTTAGACAAAATCTTGAAAACTAAATATTCTTTTTTCCCCTGGGTACTAAATATTCTTTAAAAAGAAAAAAAAAAAAAGAACGGTTCACCTAACCTTTTTGGAGGTCATAATTGACCGTCTGAGTATTATTATTTTATTTATTTTTTATTTAATGTTTAATATTTCTATTAAAATTCGATTGTTCGAATTTATATTATAAAATTTATTTTCAGAGGCAACATTCAAAATAGAAATTTTTTCATATTCAAAATTCGAATTCAAAAATTTTAATAAAAAGTAAAAAAAATTCAATCATTCCACCACAATTCATATTAATAGTTTAATATTTTCTTATCGACCTACGTACAATGACAACTTAACCTTTTAGGCAAATTTGGCAATTACCTTAGTGAAGTTGAGAAGTAACCCAATAAATAATGATCATATTATAATAAAAATGGAAAGTTTCAAAATGCAAAAGTTAAATTACCATTTACCTTCTATACTAATAAAAATTTAACAAATAATTTAACTAAATAATAATGTTTTAATTAGATAAAGTTTGCATTAGAAGTCCAACAACTATAATTTTTAAAAATAATTTTATTAATAGTAACTTAGAATACAACCTTTTCTCATTTCAACATTTATTTGAAGCTTCTATTAGTTATATGAATGATTGGTTCATTTGTCAATAATTATTATATCATAGTATCTTAATAATAGTAATTTAAAATATAATTTTTTCTTATTCCAACATTTATTAGTTTGAAGCTTCTAATGGTTCTAAATTTTATTCATACATAATCTTTATTCCTTTATTCATCTTTTCGTCCAAATCTTCTTCTTTTGTGGAAAAACTATTTTCTTATGCAATTTTTATTTATCCTTTTCTTTCCTTTTGTTCAGTTGTATAAATCTCATAATATTTTGAAAGTTGTTTGAAATTTAATTAATAATATACTTGCTCATTTTTTAAAATTTTCAATTGGAATAAATCCAGCTTAATTAAAAAATATTGAAAGTTTTCTTCGGTCAAAAAAACGACGCAGCTAGAGGTTTGTCTTCCATACTCAAAATGTAATATGCTTTGACTTTATTTTTTTAATAAGAAACTACAAGAGTAGAATATGGGGCAATTCATGATATAAACTTTAAGATAAGAAGTAAAAGAAATACAGACAATTATTTTAATGGATATTTGAATTGTATTTTCCCTATTTAGTCGTTACAAATAACAATAAAATGAATATCTTTTTATGGTTTATTTTAGGAAAATATAGACAATGACGAATCTAGAATTTTAAGGCCATTGATATTTCTTAGCTCACTAGTAATCTGTTTATTCTATAAGTGATCGTTACTAAAAATTATATATATATTTAAATTTTTATATACATATATAGAATTCGATATAAGATTAAAAAAACGGAGCCGACAAACTCTATATTAAGTATGTTCCTATGCATGCTTCTTGCTTTCATTTGTTAAATTTAGAGTAGGAATTTTCATCAGCATATTTATACCATTTAAAAATGTATTATCTTAACTACTTCAACTACTTCTTGCGGGATTGAAAAGACACCAATCTCGCAGCTAATGTTTGTAATAAATAAACTTTAAATAGTAAAATTGATATATTTTTACTCTAATATAATAAAATAGAAAAAAAATTGCAATGCACCTTACCAGAAACTAACGAATTTTAAAAATATAAGAAGAAAAATGTAAAAAAGCATACTCTAAGGTAAAAAGAAAACGCTAATTATTAACTAATTTCTATTCAAATTATCTATCTCTATGTTGGTTTATTTGGGGACATGTTACTAGCTGTTGATGAACCAATGAAAAAACAAGAATATTCAAAGGAAAAGGGAAATATTAGAAATATTTGAAATTAGCCCAAGGACAGGATTCTTGATTCTTGATTCTTGATTCTTGAAAATTCAGAATTGTACAACGAGCAGCCGTACTTTGACTGTAACACGTCCAACGTGTTTGTACAAAGAAAATTGACCCCCTCAAGTTTACACCCAAAGTTTCACTTTTTGGGTAGGTGAGTTCACACATTAAATTTTATCACTATTTATACTCAAAAAATATCTAGATCTTAACAACCCCATATCAAAAAAAGTTTGCTTTTTCTTCATTCTTTTGGTGTATTCTTTGTGACTTCCTTGAGGTAATTATAGCTTTTCTTAGTTTTGTTTGATCTCTTAAAGTTCTGGTTTGATTATGTGATTTAGTATTTGATTGAAGAAGTTAGCCTTAATTCTGATTCTGTTTTGGATTGCTTTATTTGGGTTGTCCTGGGTTAGGTGATTTCTTATTTTGTTCAATCTGGTAAAGTTCTGATTTTTATTTTGTGATTTATTATTTGATTGAATTATTTTTGTCTTGTACCGGTATATTGAAAACAGCCTCACTGCCTATTGAGTTAGTTGTACGGACGGCATACATTCTCCCCTCCCCAGACTCCACTTTGTGGGAATATACTGGATTTGTTGATGTTGTTGTTGTTGTTGTAGCATTTGATTGAAGAAGTTATCTTTGATTTTTGAATCCTGATTTGGGTTTTACTTATTGCTTCATTTGGGGTGTCTTGTGTTAGGTGATTTTCATTTTGTTCGATCTGCTAAAATGCTAATTTTTATTTTGTGATGTAGCATTTGATTGAAGAACTTAGCTTTATTTCTTGAATTCTGATATGGGTTTTTCTCATTGCTTCATTTGGGTGTCTTGGCTTATGTAAATTCACCCATTAACTTTATATTTTAACAACCCCAGATCCTAAAGTTTTCGTTTTTGTTAAGTAATCTCTGCGACTTCTTCTATGTAAGGATAGTTTTTCTTGGTTTTGTTCAATCTGTTAAAGTTCTGATCTTTATTTTGTGATTTAGCATTTGATTGAGGAAGTTAGCTTTAATTCTTGAATTCTGATCTTGGTTTTTCTCATTTGCTTCATATGGCGTGTCTTAGGGTAGGTGAATCACACATTAAACTTATGTCGTAATGCGTTTTTCTATGTATTTGAAGATCTCAACAATCCCAGATCCTAAGTTTTCATTTTTTTAACTTAAGTTTTCTTTGCGACTTTTTCGAGTTAATTAGCGTTCCTACTTTTGTTTAATCTGTTAAAGTTCTGATTTTTATTTTGTGATATAGCTTTTGATTGAAGAAGTTAGCTTTAATTCTGGAATTCTGATATGGGTTTTCCTTGTTGCTTCATTTGGGTGTCTTATGGTTGAGTAGCTTAAAAAACACAAAAGTCTTCAGGATTTTATAATAAGTGAAGTTCTGAATTCTTGGATCACTTGGTTAGGATTCTTAAAAAATTTGTTCTTTGTTTTTCACTTTTATGTGTAGCTTTCTTTTTTGTGCTTTTTCTTCCAAAAGTTTGTACCTTTTTCTTTTTATGTTTCATCCAGATCTGCTCTAGGATTTTATTTATTTCTTAGTTTACAATACTTGTCCTTTTCTTGGCATTTTCTTGTACTGCTCTATTATCAGATTCTGTTACTCCTTCCTGCAGTTTGGTAGAGTAATGTGGAAACAATTTTTTTCACTTTTGCATCTGTGGATTGGTTTTATAAATTGTTTCTGTACCCTTTCAGTTTAAGGTATCTGAATAGCCATTTCCCGGTTATGGGATTGACAGAAAGTATAGTTGAATATATGTCTAATCATTGACCTTTCTCACTCGTGATGCGTCTTTACAAGACTTGAAATAGTCAAATTGTTCCCTTTCCTTGAGCAACTTTTGACAAATTGAATTCAACGTGTGGTGTAAACTTGTGATGTGACTGAGGGAAATATTGCTAAATCATGGATTTTGGTTCTTTTATTAGCTTAATCCCTGAACACATAACCCTTATAAAATTTGACAATGAGAGTCGGTGTTGGCAGAAATGTCCTCCTCAACATGTGTTTTAATTATCTGTCCTCGCCGTTGCTATAGACGATTGCTGCTAGTACCATTTATGCTTTCAGTGTCATCCTAAGGGTTAATTTCCCATTCTCTGGTAACAGGTGTACACCATGGCTACCCCAACAAGAATTGGTCTTGCTGGCCTTGCTGTTATGGGCCAAAATCTTGCTCTTAATATTGCTGAGAAAGGATTCCCGATATCTGTTTACAATCGAACCACTTCAAAAGTTGATGAGACTGTTGAACGAGCTAAAAAGGAAGGCAATCTTCCTCTGTATGGCTTTCATGACCCTGAGTCCTTTGTCCTCTCTATCCAAAAGCCTCGCGTCATAATCATTCTTGTCAAAGCTGGAGCTCCAGTTGATCAGACCATTAAGACCCTATCTTCTTACATGGAGAAAGGAGACTGTATCATTGATGGTGGCAATGAATGGTATGAGAACACGGAGAGGAGAGAGAAAGAAATGGCTGAGTTAGGTCTTCTTTATCTTGGGATGGGAGTTTCAGGGGGTGAAGAGGGTGCTCGAAATGGACCATCACTGATGCCTGGAGGCTCTTTTGAAGCCTACAAGTACATAGAAGATATCTTACTAAAGGTTGCTGCTCAAGTTCCTGATAGTGGACCTTGTGTTACATACATTGGTAAAGGTGGTTCAGGAAATTTTGTTAAGATGGTTCACAATGGAATTGAATATGGTGATATGCAGCTGATTGCAGAAGCTTATGACGTTCTGAAATCTGTTGGGAAGCTCTCTAATGAAGAATTGCATCAAGCCTTCTCAGAATGGAACAAAGGGGAGCTTCTGAGCTTCTTGATTGAAATTACAGCTGACATATTTGGAACCAAGGATGACAAAGCTGATGGATATTTGGTAGACAAGGTTTTAGACAAGACTGGAATGAAAGGTACTGGTAAATGGACCGTTCAGCAAGCTGCTGAACTGTCAGTTGCTGCTCCTACAATAGCCTCATCCTTAGATTCAAGATTTCTTAGTGGATTGAAGGATGAAAGGGTGCAAGCAGCCACAGTTTTCAAATCTTGTGGGGTCAGCGACATCCTTGTTGAGCAGTCTGTGGATAAGAAGCAATTGATTGATGATGTCAGAAAAGCACTCTATGCTTCAAAAATATGTAGCTATGCTCAGGGAATGAATTTGATAAGGGCAAAAAGTGCTGAGAAGGGATGGGACTTGAAACTAGGGGAGCTTGCTAGGATTTGGAAAGGTGGTTGCATTATCCGTGCTATATTTTTAGATCGTATTAAGCAAGCTTATGACAGAAATGCAGATCTCGCTAACCTGCTTGTGGATGAAGAGTTTGCAAAGGAGGTAGTTGAACGCCAGTCTGCCTGGCGAAGAGTGGTCTGCCTAGCTATAAACTCGGGTATTAGCACACCTGGCATGTCTTCAAGTCTTGCTTACTTTGACTCGTACAGGAGGGAAAGGCTTCCTGCAAATTTAGTCCAAGCTCAAAGGGACTACTTTGGTGCTCATACTTATGAGAGGACTGATATGTCAGGATCATTTCATACCGAGTGGTTCAAGATTGCCAAACAGCCAAAGATCTGAGTTCTGCTGGTTACATTCTTGTCATTGACCTAATTGAATAAAGTTAATGTTGTCACTGAATCTGGGAAGTTGGTTCCTGTGGTATCATCTTGTCATCTGGTCTCTCAAGTATTGAAGTTTTTATGTTTGTTTTGGAGCCTATTTGTACCTATAGGCCTTGGCAGTGTTCCTCTCATATTATATCTTTCTAGCTATTGAAACCTGTCGTACAATCAAAGAAACTATTATTCCTTGTTTTAGATAAGTCTCTTCGATCTTCATCAGCCATTAGTTTTGCTCTATGGTGATTTGCATTCTCATTTTCCTTGACCATTTAATGCATTTTGTCTTTTTTTCGTTTACTCTATTTTGTTTAGATGTTTTACTTGATGACAATTTAATGCATTTATCTTTTTTCGTTCACTCTACTTTGTTCAGGTGTTTTACACGATATTGTCTTATTCATTTGAAATATTTGTTCTAGCTAGTATACTAAAGAAAATTAATATCTGCTAGGATTAACTACTGGTGTGGAAGATCTGGTCCTGAATATTTTCACAACTTCTTTGTTATGGGTTACTATCCATTTGATAACTTTGTTTTATGTACTGGATATCCATCTTTTGTAGCTATGCTGCTAATGATCCTTTCCTTTGGGGAAGTTACCACATTCAAATCCCTGTGTCATCTTTCGTTAAAGCTAATACTTGGAAAGGTCTGCGTACATACCACCCCCCCTTTTTTTCAGACCCTACTTGTGGGATTTACTGTTTGTTGTTGTTGTACTTGGAAATTGTCATCACCGGATTCCATTTGGAAATAGGAGCCTTCAGATTCAACTAATGATCGGTAGTAAGGAAGGATACACTTCGTCTGATGTTTGCCAGGAGTCTTCTTATTTTGGTTAGAGGCTTGCATTTCATAGTTAGGATAAGTGGGATATTTAGAGGACGTATTATACTGTAAAAAATGGGCCCAAATAGAGAGATATGACAGCGGATTCACATCCAACGACAACTAATTTATGATGAAGGTGTAGTTCATTAATTGATTGATATTATGGGGACAGTAACCGTAAATATCAAAAATTTGTATATTCTTTCCATTCAGCTCCTCTTTCCCATTGAGTTACTTCATGATGACTATTTAGCAGCGCTACAATCTCTCTTTTCCTTCACATGTAAACCTGGTTGCAGATGTGGCAAAATCTGCCTCTTATTTCTCATGAGCAAATTTTCAGTAAGCAGCTGGCCTTACTGAGACTTGTTTGTCCATGCCTCTGCATTTTTATCAACTATCATTATCCAGTAGTATCCATGGAGCTTATATGTTTCTCATTTTAGTTTCCATTACTTTATACACTGACCTTATGTTTAGAAATCATCTGTTTGTTAGTTTCTTATAACTGATTGAGTCACTGAAATTTGGCTCTTCCTAAGTCAATTTTCTAGCTATTGATACTAGACAACTCATTTTTACACCTTCAAATTACTGCAACATGAAACGTGTCTGTCTTAACATCGTCTTAGGTTGTCTATTTGTAGATAGATGGTGCAGATAGCCTGAACTCAGGATGTTAACAAGCTTGTGACAAATGTTTGAATTGTCAATTCTGCATGTCTTTTCTCACATGGTCGATTGGTCCATCAAAACTTTTAGTTTTTTATCGTCTTGCTATTTCTTTTCTTATAGCCTCTTAAATGTAACAAAACAAGATGTCATTTTCACTATGTTGCAGATCCTGAAGATGAGGTTTTGCTTGTGTGTGTAAATGATGCCCTAGTTTTAATGTATATGACAGTGAAGAAAATCCTGCTTTAATTAAACACAGCATTTTGAGAACTTTCCAGTTGCTGAAGTACTGCATAACCATCCTGAATAGTTTTGAATTTAAAGCATGATTTGTTCTGCATTTGATATGGACTTGGCAAATGTAGGCAATGCAACTAAATTATCTATGTGCACCTAAAGGATGTGTTTTAGCGGTCAATGAAGTGGGTGAAAACCTTAGATGCTAGGGTTCAAATTCTTGCAGAGACAATTAAGCTAGATGATTTCTTCCTATTGGCCTAAGCCTTTGTAGGTACCTATGTTGGTGGGAAGTAGCACGTACCTGAAGGAAAAGGTGAGGTATGTGCTAGCTGGCTTGAATGTCACCCTTAATAAAAAGATGCTATTGAATGCGTCCAATGGATGCTTTAGGTGCAAGTCACGGATCCAAATCTTCCCGCGGACAAAAGCCTAGTGTGTAGGTGGAGAAGGGCAGAGGGACTGGCCCATTCTCTACCAAATTTCAAATCTTGTGCCGCTGGTCCTCGGAGATAAAACAAAAAAAGAATGTGACCCAAATAGGGCTGAATGATGGAAAAGAAAAATCAGTTAAAAAGTGAATTGGCTTTTTGTTTGTTTTGGGGCTTGTAAGGTGGGGGTGTTAAGGTGTCCTCCTTTTTGCATATTTCATTAAACCTAATGACTTTCTGCGTTTTCCTTGCCTGGGCATGGTATAATTTCCTTTAGGAAGAAGACTAACACTCTTAAACTACATTAAGCTTTTGAGGCTGCTTCCCTTTCTGTCTACTTTGGACTTTAAATGACTAGCACAATGTTAACTGCTCTATATTTGTACTGGAAATAGTCAAAGTTTTTCATTATTAGCTCATTTTGATTAGACTTAGGTTTTTTCTGCTATTTTTTATGGTGTTTTCAGAATTTAGATTTTATCTACTATTTTTGGTGGTGTTTTCAGAGATCAGACCAATTAGGTCTTGAACTCATTCCTTCTCATGTACCTCATCCTTCCCTTTATTTGATTCTTCTATACATAATTTACTTTTCTAGCTACATTTACGTAGCAGTTCTTCTACGATAGGAGTGAAAGATTATAATAACTCCTATTTGAACAAAAATAGAAGTGAAAGATTATAATAACTCCACAGTTTCCTGCTTCTTTTACTGGAACTCCGGTAGTTATCATAGAGTGACTGATTGAGGAGATTTATCAGTCGAGAAGAAAGAAATACAAACCTGATAATAGAAGATACGTGAATTTACCTCATGGATGACAGAGTCTTAATTCTTGACATTATAGGATATATGATGTATTACATTTTGTTCATGAGCTGAGTAGGTTTTCCCAATCTTTTACAGGATTTCTTCCTTCACTGGTGTAACCAAAGTGGAAAAAAAAGTGATATACTCAGTATGGACCAATGGACAAGGGTGAAGAATCAAAGCAGAAGGATTTACAATGATTGTGTTGTCTCGGTATGGCCCTTAATTCACGTGCTTTCCCATTGTTGTTGATCTGGAATAACCATAACCTTTGCCACTCTTAGCTTTATGGCCTGAATCTTCTTTTGCTGCTTTTGTATTCTTATCAGACAATTTCTTCTTTGCCTGTGTTTGTCGTTCCTTGCTTGAGAACTTCCTGGTGTCTTTTTCTGCATACTTGAATTCATGCTTCCCATAACTTTGTTCCATGTTTGTGCATACTCCTTGATGACTTGGACCAGATGAAGCATCTGAAGTCATGGAGTCGTCACTCCCACCATCCTCAACATGATCACCAACATTCTTGTATCCCTTCCTTGGAGTTCCTTCATCGTCATCATCATCATCTCCTTGATTATAGTCACAGTAAGGTGAACCGATATACATCGTCCAACCAGACTCGTTGCTGTTGCATTCTTCTGTTCCTCCAGGGTGTTTAGGATACTCCATATTATCCTCACTGGAAACTGGGCATTCAAAGAAAGGAAAAATAAGAAGAAAGACTAACCTTTACTCGTATCCTCCATTTATTTTTATATCATGATTCAGTAAGAAGCTGATATTTTGCTGCTGCGGCACAATAATAAGGCAGACTAAGGTTGTAGGATTCTGTTCTTTATTTCACTTGTTATACTTATATCTAGAACACCTGAAATATCCTCCTATTTACTCACAGTGTCTATGTATCTCGTTAATAGAGAAGCAGCTTCTGAAATGGCAATACATGGAGGGTGCCCCACACCAAGAATAGGTTTTTGTAACCCCAATGTTCTTGAATAGTTAGAAAAGGCCCTGTCACTGTACTCTATAGATATAAGAACCTTTAAATTCTTTCCCTGTCCCATTCACCAAGATCAGGTTTTCATGTGAGATATATGCACTGAATCCAACTGTCTTTTGGCTTCTTGTGAGAGGTTAAATTTTTTTTAGTATTATGTAAAACTCCCAAACCTCTCTACCTCCCAAGGTAGAGGTAAGGTCTACGTACACACTCTACTCTCCCCAGACTCCACTCGTCGGATTACATTGGGTATGTTGTTGTTTTAGAACTCCGAACAGCTGTTTTGTACTTCTGGTTTGTCTTTCCTCTGCTCTTATCTTTCACCTCATAAAGCAGGCATTTGTCTTTGGTGTACTTTGAGGTTAAACATAAAACTCACAGTAAACTTTCTATAATAAAAAATTGGACTTTTGACATTAGCAAATGAGTCAGCTATGTGATTACAGTTTCTTTGTGACGGGGGCCAAAAAGTTGTGTCTTTTCTAAACTTTACTTATCTATGTCTTTCATCTTTTGCTATTTATATCATGATGGAGTACTTGAGTTGTTGTTGAATAGGTCTCTGACCATTCAAAAAAAGGGTGAATTAACTTTGCTTAGATTTTTTTATCTCCTATCTTCATCTTGGTAGTATCTTAGTAAGTCTTCCCCACTTTATATTCTTGTTTTTGGCTTATTATCTATTGAGATTAGACAGCAAGTGTCACTTTGCATGTTTTCCAGGCCTATATATAGTGTGGCTATCTTTTAAATTGATAGAATCTTGAAACTTTTTTTTCCTCACTTTCTGGGCTCCGTATGGGGGAGGGGCTAATTCTTGGAAGTTATTTAAAATAATGGGACAACATTTCCTTAGCTGGGGATATGATTCAACAGCTTGTTTTCTTCCATCATGTGTTTTCTCAACACTTAAAATTATGGAAATCTAGGCCTCATGTACAAGAACATTGATGCTTTTTGGGATTGCAATCATATGCATGTGTGTCATATTTTTTCTGTGGAAGCCATCTTTACACATCACTAAATTCCTGTTCATAATTAATCATTTCTTAAATACCTCATTGGTTAATTAGGTACTCTCTTAATTAAACAGCTCAAAGACAGATAATGTGATGTTTATAAAGTACTTATTAGTGATCTGGCAGTATAGTGTTCTAAGTTTTTGGTTGGCTTTTAGTTTCAGTGGCCTAGGAAGAGCACATGATTAATATAAGACTGTTCACATCTTTATGGCTTGCAAGATTCGATCCGTTGTAGTGCACCAAAGGGTGTGACCTCGTGATCAATGAAGTGCATTGAGAATCATGAAGTCTCGGATCCAAATTTCAGGGGAATTAGTTGAGGTATGCGCAAACTGACTGGTACACCATGATTATAATAAAAATTGGTCTTCACTAAAGAGTGTGGCCTCCTGAACAATAAAGTCATTGAGAACCAATATGAGGTCTACATTTTAAATTTCAGGGGAATTAGTTGAGGTGCGCGCAAGCTGACTTGCATAACACAGTTATCAAAAAAATTGTTCTTCACTAAAGGGTGTGGTCAATAAAGTGTTATAAGAATCATGAGGTCTCTCGTTCAAATTCTAGTGGTGACAAAAACATTAGGTGGCATTTTTTTCATAGATTTACCCGGTAGTTATGTTGGTGGTACAAAGATTATTTATCATGTAAAATTAATTGAGGTGCGTACACTAAAATTATCAAAAGAATTTGTTCTCTTTTTGTTGGATATGAAGCTTTAAAACTCTATTCCTTAGAGTGACAGGTGAGGTTCATGCATTTTAATGGCATTATTAGGCTTAATAATTCATTCATAAGTTCCATTATTCTGATTTTTATTTCACTAAATGGAAATATTCCTTATCAGAAGTGACCAACCAATGGAATGGCCATACAAAGAGCAAAGAGCCATGCTTGGCCAGTCTGTTTCTTTAAGTATCTTTCATTTGATCCACTTATAATGTTGTAATTGAACATGGTAAGATGAATTGGAACATGGGTAAGTTGTTTCTTTCTTTTATTTATTAAATTCCATTCTTTTTGGGTTCTTGGGTGGTTAAGGGGATTGCAGGATCATTTAGGTTTTTTTTTTTTTTATCGGGTGTTTGATACTCATTTTGATGTCTCGACTAAGGCGAGCGCGTTCGTACCAAGATTTTTCTTTTTATTTTCAAGACTTAGAAATTGAAACTTCTCATTAATGATGGAAATAATTAGGATGAATGAATCTTATTAATCCACACAACCAAAAATGAGCAGATTCAAATCTGGTCATTAACTTTTAACGTCAAGGCTCTTTAACCCATGACCAAATTTTCCCTCCAGCCATAGAAAGTTCTATTAAGCAACGTTTAGGGGATATTTGAATTCTTTCTAACTATTTCTGAACTATGGATGTGATATAATGTAACCGTAAACAGTAAACACTAATTAGTACTATCATGTATACATTGCCAAACACTAATATTCATTGAGTTTAAGTCATATGAACTGACAAATACATGCGAAAGGATTTTATATCTTTTATAAATTGTAAGGTAACTAGAGACAGGCCACAATTTCAAGAATATGTTAAGACTTTTTGTTATGAAAAGTGAAACTTGTTTTATTTAGTATGAGATCGCTACGTACCTTTCAGTGCTTACATTTGTCATTCATCGAAGTTCCTCGCTGGAAAATTTGTATAGAGAAGGATTTCTCACGACCCAACAGGTCTTCCATGCCAACCCAACTTAGCTGCCTGGAATAAAAATTGGTACATGCACCATATAGTTAGTCCAACCTAGTCTGCTCATGCTAGGGTTAGCTCCTTGCAATTCTCCTTTAACACCAATAGTAGATCAAAATCGAATTGTTTTATGACGTTATGTCTTTCTAAAAAAGTAAATTAGTCCAACCTAGTCTGCTCATGCTAGGGTTAGCTCCTTGCAGTTCTCCTTTAATACTAATAGTAGATCAAAACCGAACTGTTTTTTAACGTTGTCTTTCTAAAAAAGTAAACTTACGAAATATTCGAGCCGAGAGACAATCACTCATTTCTCCTAGCGATATAACCTATTATGACAAGTTACTTATTTTCCAATAGTTATGTATAATAATTTGAGCTTATAATTAACTCATTATTTTGATTTGATTGAAGGATGGGGTATAAGCTTAAACATGACATGTTATTGAAGGACCTAATGTATAGCTCCAATAATTTAAATAATCTATTTTCTTACATTGGACAAGTCTAATTTGATTGTTCCATCAAAAGCTATCATTAAAAAAAATAGGATATTTTTAGGAAAAAAAAAATCATACATGGTTTTGCTTTCTTTTATGGTGAAACATTGTGAATATATAAATCAATCGTATATCCAATTTA
>JBDJHY010000094.1:5959781-5974064 GCA_039654485.1 Withania somnifera
AAAACAAAAAAAAAAAAAAAAAAGAAAAAACAAAATTCGTCCCGTCCCTTCCCGTCCCTGTCCGTCCCGGTACGGAACGGGACGGGACGGGACGACCATTCCGTCCCGGACCGGTTCGTCCCGGTACCGGTTCGTCCCGGTCCAGTTCGTCCCGGTACCGGTACGTCCCGATCAAAATCTTTTAGTAAAAAATCTTCTCCAACTTTTGAATATGCGTCAATTATTGGACGATAAACTTATAATAATAAGAAGTATTACCCATTTTAATAATAATAATAATAATAATAAACTTTCTATAATAATAATAATGATAATAAACTTTCTATAATAATAATAACAATAATTCTTTTTTTTCCGTTGCAATAATAAATAGTCTGTACTCAACCTATGCAGTTTCGTGTCATTTCCGGAATTCCCACTTCCCTAGAACTTCTGGAAATTCAACTTTCTTCACATTCCATCAAAAATATCTCAAAACACCGAAAGCAAAAATTAAAAAAATAACAAACATATATAAATGGAGCCCTCTGCCAAAAAGCTTCAAAGCATTGCTTGCAGTAACCTCCACTGTAGCATATTGCCATAAATAATACTAGGTCACTATTTTCTTGCTCTTACCAACTTCTACAATGGAGTTAGCGTGAATGTATATGGGGTGCTTGTGGGGTTTTTACCTTTTCTATTTCTTGGCCCCCCATTGTATTTTCTTGTTTTGCTTAAATGCTAAAGTTGGTTCTTTTGTTTTGTTGTAGGAGTAATTTTTTTATTCTATTGAAAATCTAATAGGGTATTCAAAAGATCCTTTTTTTGCTATTGAATCTAAAAGGATCTTCAAAAAGATTGTTTTTTTTTTTTGGTGTTGTTTTAATGAGGATTTTAGTTTTTCTTATCTGGGTATTCCTTGTTTTCCTTTCTTGGTTTTGTTAAGGGGGTGATCTCTCGAATTTTTGGTTATACATCTGGTAATCTTCATGGGATTAAATTTCTTAGTTGCAATGTGTTGATTGGATTTACCATAATCTGTTGTTTACTGTGTTTTGGATATCGGTTTTTTTTTTCGTTGTTACTGTTTCTTATTTGTAGCTATGTTTTCTTGATGTCATTTTCATTTTTTATGTCTACTTTGATTTTCTGTACTCAAGGGTAGCTCCACCAAGTAGCGGTAAGGGCTGCCTACACACTACCCTATTCATTCCCCACAAGTGGGATTTCACTGGGCATGTTGTTATTGTTGTTGTAATGTGTTAATTGGATAGAGGGAAAGGGGGGAATTTGTAATTAGGTGAGGGTTCTAGTATGCTGCTGCATTATTTTATATCAGTTGTCTGTGATTTTTTGTTTGACTAAAGGTATCTCTTTTCCTTGAGCTATATCAGTTGTCTGTGAATTTTTGTTTGACTAAAGGTATCTCTTTTCCTTGAGCTGAGGGTCTATTGGAAACATGCTCTCTACTCTCAGGTAGGGCTCTCAGGTAGGGGTAACTGGTAAGGTCCCATACAGTATATGCTTCCGAGACCCCAGTTTCTGAGACTGTACTGGTTGTCGTTGTAAAGGACCTCTTTTCCTTGTGCTGAGGGTCTATTTCCGATAAACTCTCTACCTCTGAGGTACGGTAAGGTGTGTGTACACTTTAGCCTTCTCAGATCCCACTTTGTGGGACTACATTGGGTATGTTGTTGTTGTAAAGGCACCTCTTTTGTTCAATTTTAACAAGCATTCATGGCTGGATATCTGTACTTTGAGATGCTCTTTGCTGTGTTTATTAGATTATGGATGGAGATAGTTGGGCATTCAGATAACTGCCAGGAACTTGAATTTTCCGTTTAATTTGAGTGAATCTATTGGAAAATCAAACTGTTCCTATGTTGATTGTCTAATACCTGAGTTTTTACTGATGTCTGTCTTAAAGATTGGTCTTTATTTAAAATAGTTCTAAGCTTAATTGGTACCATAGTTTGCAGGGAAAATATATGTATTTTATTCCTTGATAACTGCATCAAGCTAATCAGATATGTTTCTTCAGTAGAAATGCAGTAGTACAGCATTATTGTGTGAGTCGCAATTGATGAATACCTTATTATTAACTATGTTAGCCTAGTTCGTAACACTTTTGGCCGAGTATGTAGAGGTAAGCTTATCCTTTTATTGCATCGTCTTATTCATGTGGAAGGCTGAGCCTTGCTGCATTAAGGCAAGGACCAATAAATTCATCATAGACCTTTGTTATATTAGGAAATAACTGAGTGATCTGCGAAGCCTCTCCATTTTAGTTTCGACGACCAAGACAATCCTGGAGGATGATTTCTTGGGCATTTGGATTATGTGCTATATTTTGAATCATGGATAATAACAATCTTTGTACTTAAATGGTTGTTCGTGTTGATGGTGCTTTAATCCTTTTTCCAAGTGTTGCTATGCTGCAAAAGAGACCTTAATATCTGCTATGGCATCTAACCATATATTATTGTTTCTCTTATCCAGTCGTACTGGTGCAGCTAAGCCGTTGGAGATTTCAAGTGAATTCAACTAACAAAGTTTTTACAAGTCATGATTGGAGTTTCTGTGGTTTAAAGTATGCAATGTCAATATTTTGTGATTCTAATGTGTAGCTAATGACATAGTTATGCTTGAGTGAATATTTAAGCAACCACAAGAATAGAAAATCAGGGTTGCTTCTCTTGCGAGAGACTCAGTAGGGTTAACTACAATTATGTTCTATATTATAATGCTTTCAGGACCCATGATTGTGATTGCATCATTTTAGCATATCTTTTTATACTGTATCTTTTACATTCTCATTCTGGTCTTTATATGAGTTTTTTTTTTTTTTTTTTTGTGTGTGATTTCAGAGGATAATTCACTATCGTGTTCATTGTAAATGGCTAAAGATACTAGTAATGCTGAATCAGCTAACCGGGGAGCTGGTCTATTAAAGGACCAGGTTCGATTAGTCAAGAGAAAGAACTGTGATCAATATGAAATCATCTCGATACCTGATAATTTGTCATTTGAGAAAGGTTTCTTTGTTGTAATCCGTGCGTGCCAGTTGTTGGTTCAAAAGAATGAAGGATTGATAATAGTTGGTGTTGCTGGTCCCTCCGGAGCAGGAAAGACTGTGTTTACCGAGAAAATACTCAACTTCATGCCAAGTGTTGCAGTTATCTCAATGGATAATTACAATGATGCTAATCGAATTGTTGATGGAAACTTTGATGGTGAGAATGAATACCTTTCTCTTTATTTTTGTTGAGGGTGTATGGAAAGATATTAGCGAAAGGGGTTTCACTTGCACTCCGTTCTTTTACTATTAAAATTCAAGTCTACACTAGTTTCAGGGACTAGGAGGCTCAAATGTTTTACGAAGCTTCTAATTGTTTAAGGAATTTACTTCGTTTTTTCCTCACAAAGCTGGTACTTTGAGTTCTTACAGGCCTCTTTCTGTCCTCTTTCTTTTTCCTTGGAAAGCCATGGTTAATATGCTTCAAAATCTACTGAATACTGAACTGTTCTCTTTCAACTGGTTATTTGTTCTTATCATTTTTGCTAGAAAACCAAACATATTTCCAAGAGTAGCTGGAATTAATATATTGGTTAATCTTTCTTTGGTTAAATCTCGATTATGCTCTAGAATGAGGAGTATGCCTCTTTGAATCGTGAAGCACACATGTCCAGTGTAAGAAAACATTCTATGCAAGAATCTGGGCTGAGATCTCATTTCCTCATAGCTGATTTCTTTTTTTGGATTCCCCTGATACTGGTATCATTAGTACTTCTGCAATAACCTTAGACTAGATAGTTTGTACTTTACCAGGTATGTTATTTCTTTTGAAACAGATCCACGACTTACAGACTATGATACATTGCTGAAAAACATCAATGATTTAAAGACCGGGAGACCGGCTGAGGTTCCAATATATGATTTCAAATCTAGCTCTCGCATAGGATTCAGGTTCAGCTTCTTGCTTCTTATTCATGTAATGTTCTATACTTATATATGCATGTTGTCATTTTTCATACAAGTTGCTAGTTGAAACCACCGCAAGTTTGTTTACCTGTTTGCTCCAGAAATATTATGTTTGGATGCTTAAACGGAAAAAAGCTCGATACCTTGGGCTCTTATAATTTTGGGTTCTATTACATGAAAAAAAGCTGATTGACGACATTTTTGGAGCTTCCTTGGCTCTTCATTGCCTGATTCAAACAGAAAATTAACTGTAAAATTGGCATACCTAAATTTGATACAATTAAAGTCCATGTCACTAAATGTGGAACCTCATGACTTGTTCATTTTTGTATCAATTTTATGGTATTCTAGACTTAAAAGGTATAGCCTAGTGGTTGAGTGCCAATCTAGAAGACCAGAGTTCAAATTCCACCAAAGACAAAAATGCTACATGAGTTCTTCTCATCTGCCTATGCTTAAGTCTGGTGGAAAGAATTAGCCAATACATGTGTTGGTGGGAGGTACCCGGTGGAATAGTCGAGGTGTATTCAAGTTGGTTTGGATATCACTGGAACAAAAAGAAAAAAGTTCATGCAATGCTAGTTTTGTTTTCTTGTTTTTCTCTGTGGTCTACTCAAAAGGTGCTTGTTCCTAGATTGGTATTGCTACTTAATTGGCATCAGGATGGCAGATTCTTCATACTACTTGGGAGTTCTGTCATTGCACAGCTCTCTGGTCATTCTCTTGTTTGTAAATAGGCCTGCATTGCTCAATCCTTCAGGTTTACATTGGTCTGTGGCCCCCTTCTCTTGGCTGATCTACCTCTCTGACAAGTTCTTTTGAGTTGTTGGCTTCTCTCGTCGGTTTTCTATTGAATAATGTGCCCTTCATGCTCAAAGTTGGGAGATGCGTATTTTATTTTAATTATCTAACATGTGTTGCATATTAGTATATGATTTGAACTTACAACATTAAATTTACTGCAGGACTCTTGAAGTACCTAGCTCCCGTATTCTGATTATTGAAGGTATCTATGCTTTGAGCGAAAAGTTGCGGCCTTTTCTCGATCTTCGCATATCTGTCACAGGAGGAGTTCACTTTGATCTTGTAAAAAGGGTTTTACGGGATATACAACGCGCAGGGCAGGAACCTTCGGAGATAATCCATCAAATATCTGAAACGGTTTGTTTCCTCTATAATTTTGGCAAAACACACCTGAAATTTTCTTTTGTTTCCTCTATAATTTTGGCAAAACACACCTGAAATTTTCTTTACTCATTCTCCAACAACGATGTCTAATGCAGGTTTATCCAATGTACAAGGCTTTTATTGAACCTGATCTCAAGACTGCACATATAAAAATTATCAACAAATTTAATCCGTTTACTGGATTTCAGAGTCCTACATACATTCTAAAGGTAAGGATATTAAAAGTTCATACCTCTTCTGGTTTTCTGTCATGGAAAATTACAGTGGTAAAAACAAATGGCTTAATTAAAATTATCAAAAATAATAAAAAAAAGAAAAAGGGCTTATCTAATCGCTTGTATCTTTAGTCTTCTAGGGATGTGAAGGTCGATCAAATCAAGTCTGTCCTCTCCGAAGAACACACTGAAAGTACGGAGCAAACTTATGACATATACCTTCTGCCACCTGGTGAAGATCCAGAGACATGCCAATCATATCTGAGGATGAGAAATAAAGATGGAAAATACAGTCTCATGTTTGAGGTTTGTCTCTTTCTATATTGATCAGTACTTTCGAGAAAATAACGGCCAACTGTTAAAAAGTACCTCTGTTTGCCAGGCCATTTTGGCTTTACTATGTACCTTACTGATGACCGTCTGTTATTCTTGTAATTGAACTTTCAATAGTCGTGTGCATAGTACTATTCGTTTTCCTGAAAGACTTGAATTTTTTTAAAGCATTTTTGGAAACACCATTTTCCTATCATGTTACCTGCATTTTAATCTTGAATTACTAGCAGGGGATTAGGAATTTCCAAGTTAAAGGCTAATTCTGGAGTCATTTGGAATCAAAGAACACAATTTGGTTAATAAAGTTAACCTGAGAAAAAGCTCTCAATGTCCATAGAACTGAGTGGCTGTAGCGTGCAGGATTGCTTTTGAAACTTTCTTCCATTATATAAGAAATCCTCTCGGTTGGCTTAATTTAGGAGGCAGTGGAAGAACGGCTATATTGCATGTAGGGGAAGTAAGATAGCAAGGTGCTTTAACTCAACTTGTGAAGCTTGCATCATGAACTCATAGTGACGTATGTGGCTAGTCTTAAGTCATATAGCTAGATGAAATGCATAATGTATTGAAGAAACTATACCACTTAATCATTCTTAAATAACTATGTTTCTTGAAGGATATTGGTCATATTATAATTCAATGTAGGTGGTGTAAGGAAATTTTTTATGCATTTCTTAACCTTATGTTTCCTATAGGCGACGTCAATGACTAAGCGCTTTAGTGTCATTTGGCCAAACAACTTAAAGAGAAAGAGTGTCACAGGCTTGCTCATTTTATGTTGCATCTGTTATATGTCAATATAAGAATCCAATACTATGGGGTTGATTGGCACAATCATTCAACAATACATTTTATGTTGCAGCCGTCCAATAAAATAGATAAAGGGTCTCAACAGTGTGAAGTTTGATCCAATCCACGACCTTCAAGCAAGAAGTATCAACATGAGGAATATCTTCCTTTTCCCTCTCTTTCTTTGCCTTTCTACAATTCGGAATTCAGACGATTCCCTCTTGTTTTAGAATAAATTGAGATCTTTTAGAAGTTCAATTCATCAAATCAATAGAAAAAGGTGAATAGTAGAGATCATAAAATGGAATTATCCTGCCTGCTGTCCTATTATGAACATTGTAAAATCTTGAAATGTTTCTGTCCTAGATTGAAAGACTTTTGCATCTGGTAGCTTCAGTCTCCATTTATTTTTTGACCTGATTCCTTCTTGGGGTTATATTTTTATCGTGAGACTTGAGGATGTAGTGGTCAATCTTAGTAATTTCTACTCCATGGTCATTTATTTATTTTATCATCTGGTGGTGCTTGGGTGTATCAGCTTTGGCAGGAATTATTTGTACCTGTAAAAAGCTGGTCTACTGAAGTTTTGACCGTGACAACTTAAACTGGTTTCGAATTATAGGAGTGGGTCACTGATTCTCCATTTGTCATATCGCCAAGAATCAGTTTTGAAGTTAGTGTGAAGCTTCTTGGTGGATTGATGGCTTTGGGATACACAATTGCGACAATACTCAAAAGAAGTAGTCATGTATTTTCAGATGAAAAGGTTTGCGTGGAAATTGATTGGCTAGAGCAACTGAACTGGCATTATGTTCAGGTAGTAGACTTGTTCTACTCTCTCCTCTTTGCTAAGATAGACACTTGCTAAAATCTTGTCAGTTCTGTTAACCTGCATTGGCAATTATGTCAAGCTAGAAAGCAATCCTTAATAATTTGCTAGGGCCTTCTTTAGATTTTAGTTTCTATTACATAAATTATCATGATCTTTCTGTTATCGGGGGAACCAGTATCTCACTAGCAAAGGATTTAGTTCATAAAATAGAAAAGCATGAAAATTGCATTGAGTTCTCAAGGCATTGCAGTTTTATCTATTATCTCTAGTGGTTTCTGCATCATATGCCAGTGATTATCTAACTGCAACATCTATCAATTGTTAATCCAAAGGAAATGTAGCTGAATATTTATTTCTCTTTTTATCTCGAAGAAGAGTAAAATCATTCATTTTGCAGCTTGTTATTATTAATTATCAACTACAGAGCATATAACAGTGGGGTGTGTTATTTTAAGACTTCGATGTTCTTTGTATTAGTTGAGAATTGATCTCTTTGCTGATCTTTAATAATTCAGATTGTGACTGGTTGTCTCTTTTTATGAGGGCTCGGAATATTGTTTTAAACTTCTAATGCTAGATTTTCTGAACTTTGCCTAGGTCCAAGGAAGGGATCGTCTTCTTGTAAAATCTGTTGCTGATCAGCTGGGACTAGAGGGTTCATACACGCCGCATACGTATATTGAACAAATACAGCTGGAGAAGCTTGTGAATGAAGTTATGGTATGCTAGCTTCCATAGCTTTTCTTAATGTGCTATCATGGCTTTCTATCACTTAGTAGACATATTGCAGGCTCTACCAGATGATTTGAAAACAAAGCTAAGCTTAGATGATGATCTTGTCTCCAGCCCAAAAGAAGCTCTCTCTCGAGCCTCAGCAGAGAGAGTAGCATGGAGAAATAAGAATTTAAGAGGGTACTCATCTATCCCCCCCTATCAACTAGTCTTGCACTGAATTTCTGGTTAAAAAGGAGGGGTCAAAGATGGATTTCATCAATAAGCTGAAAAATATCCCTATCCCTGTTCATGTTTTTTCTTATTCTTATCAGTGAATAGATCTCTTTACTTGTATGACGACTTAGATGTCGTGCCAATAATTGCTTGTCGCTCAATGGCATTAATTAGAAGGCTGCTTAGCCTTTTTAACTGCCTCCAGCAAATGGATTAATGGCAAATATCCTCCTCTAGTAAAGAGGGGAAACAACAGGAGAGCGTCTTGTTGGTGATTACTGAGAGGAGTTTCATCAGCAGTCTTGTTGGTGAATTGAGGAGTTTTGTCAGAGCTCTAATTAGCACATTGACCAATCATCTGGATGATTAACCTGTGGTTTGGACATATTAATGTGGCTGCAGGTGTTACTGGATGAAAGAAATGAAGAAAAATGAGAGTGTCACCATACTTATATTCATGCATATTCTTGTATGCATGATCTTATGTGTATAAGCGTCTATGTGGCATTCTGTTTGATGAGTAGGTTGAATAAATTGCTCTCAGTTATCAACTTGTTTGATTACGTCTATAACTCCTGGTTGGTACGTAAATAAGTCATTCTTTGCATTCTAACTCCTTAATGGTTGAGTAAAGAACATTAATCTTAAGCCTGAAGTTTTCAGGAACTTGCGAGGAGCTCCATGCTTATTGGGACAATCCCCTTAGGGTGGTGTAAGGATGGGTAGAGGTGTAGCGGAAGCGGATGAGATACTTTATCTTGTCCAGGAGAAGTTTGGATGTCAAGTTGATTTGTTCTTGATCTGCTTTTGCTTATTGTTCTTTTTATTTTTTTGCAGTGGATTATCCCATTCGTACGCAAATCATAGAGAGAAAAATCTATCCAAGATTGATACTGATAGTCCGAGGTTTGATGACAGAAATACTGATTCAGCAGCAACATTAGCAAACCAGGTTTTGCACTTAGCAACAATGAAATATATTCAAGCTCTTTTCGCTCTTAATACTATAGCTTTCTTGGTGTGCATCATGTCTTTCATGATGACGCTTCTGGAGATTTACCCTTCCTGTTTGTTGTCGTTGTTTCATTAGGGAGCTGTTACACATTTATCAGAACAAATTTCTACCTTGCATGACCGGATGAATGACTTTACATCTAGAATGGAAGAACTTAATTCCAAGTTAAGCAGCAAAAGATCTTCTCCGAGCACACAAAATCTGGCTTTGCAAGCCGAAGCTTGTAATGGATCCGGCGCAACTTCTTACTTCATATCTGGTTTAGAAAATGGTTCCTTGACAGGACCCATTATGCCAAATTCGTCATCCGCTTCTTTGCTAATTCCAAAGGAGTCCACTCTGATGGAAGAGGTACCTATTTCACCAGGCTTTTGCCATGCAAACCTATCATTTATCAATCATAATCTTCTTGTTAATTATTTGCACTTCCTTCCGTTATCGCAAAGTAAAATATCCGAAGATAACTAAATTATCAACAACCTTCCATGTTCTGTTTGTCATACACAGCTATCTAACGTTGCACGTGGACAACGCCAAATTATGCATCAGTTGGACAACCTTAGTAGCACTCTTCGCGAGAGACTGGGAGAACAATCACGGCAAGCAAGAACAAGAACAAGCAAGAGAAGAGATCTTAATTCGATCAGATTACCTCTCGTTGTGACCTTAGCAGTTAGTGGATTGGGTTTGTTTCTGTTTAAGAGCAGAAACTGATTCTTCTTAATGTGAAAACTATATTTTACTTCTTTCTTTCAAGTTTATACACCCCATGCTAGTATTTTGCCTATGTTCAATCGGAAGGAATAGACTAGTGTTTTGGGGCAAGGAATGCAGATTTATGCTTTCTATATCCCTGTTGAGCTTTGTCAAACAAGGCTGCTAGCAAGTTGTGGGGTTCCTTTGATTAAAAATCTTTCTTCAATACAAGTTAAATTACAAGTTGCCCTTTCCTGATGTTCTCCTTAATGCATTTCTCACTTTTTGTTTGGGGACCATGCAATGGAAGAATATTGGAAGCATTTTTTTTTTTCCATCCGATTGTCGATATCCATATATTGGGGCCGCCGACTAAATATGGATTTACGCCGAGAAGTCTGAATTCGAAAACACTCTCTTTTGGCCTTATTGTTTTCCTGCATCTCCAGCAAAATTTGTACCTTTTTCCACATGATGTAGAATTCAATACACTTATTTTCAGAGAGCTCAACTTATATTTCATGGTGTAATAGGTTTTTTTACACTGTAGATCAAGTGCTTATCAACTAAAATATATCGGTTCATATCAAAGGCGAATTTAGGAGCGTATAACTCAATATCTAATCAAGTGCACCTTTAGCATGAATGTCAGTAGATATTATTATACCAATTTTAAAAAAATTATATACATAACATACTTAAATTTATGAAAAGATCACGTTTTTACGTGTCTGTATTTAGCACATAAAATTGCCCCTGATTCATACAAAGTGAGATCTAATACATGACCTGGAACTAAGATGTTACCTATTACGATAAGTTTAGTAAAAATTCTTTGCATTATCACTGCATGCATGTATATACACCTTTCTAAAGTTTGAGTTACTATACATATTTTTTTATCTGTGCTATAAGTATTTGATAAGTTTAATAAAAAAGACTTTATTGCATTGCAAAAAAGGTACATAACTTCAGAGTTGATGCGTTATCCTAGAGCTTCACCAAGAGCAGAGTTAATTTATTTATATGTTTACTTTGATCAACTAGTCTTGGATTTGTTTTCAAGATTTTGTATGAGACTGGATCCTTGTCGTAGAAACAATCTCCGGCAGAAATATGTGTGGTAAGTTTATAACAAACATTCATGATTTGAACTAGATTTAATTAGATCACATATGCTCCTCAATCAACCCACTATAATATTATTTATATATATATATATGATATGATATTATGATATGATATCATCCAAACTAAACAATAATAAGATACATATCTATTTCTTAACCATTATATTTCCGTATTGTGAGTTGAGAAAAGATCAATTGTGCCTTTTGGATGGTCCAGAAGGAGGAATAGGAACCCCTTTTGGTAGCATATCGAACCAATTATTTCTGAGAAACTGTATTATTTCACCATAGTATTTTGAAGGTTCTGAGAACATTCCAGAAGCTTCTGCCTCTTTCAAATCCATCGTTGTCGTTGTCACCGCTCCCATTGATCTTGTTGCACTGCCATAGCCAAGAACAAGAGAGAGTGTGAGAATCAAACACATGAATTTCCATGAAGGATAGTTAGTAGAGTAAGCCATTTGAAATTCTTCTAGGGTTTATTATTATTATTTTTTTTGTTTTTAGGTGGGCGTAATATATATAGAGTGCATGGAGAAGTCTAAGAGTAAAGTAATCACTTCCTTCGTCTTATTTTACTTGACTCATGTTATTTGACGCTCTCCTTAAAAAATATTAATTTATCAAAAAAATATTTTACTAAACTGATTAGATTATAATTTGAAAATCTAAATTAGACTATATATTTTACGTAAATTATTTAATGATAAAAGTAGTATTCGAAGAAACTGATAAATTTAAGTTGGTTTCATAAATGGGACAAATAAATTGAAACAATTATTTTTAGCAAGGGAAGCGAGTAAAATGAAACAGAGGGAATAATTGGCTCCCACTTAAAATTGTATAATATAACTTGTTCAATTTACGAAATTAAGATAGTTTTAGTATTTTAGAGTTTCAAAGTATCATTAATAAGGTTATTTTAATAAATACGTCTTTAATTTTTTTTAAATAATATGTCAAATCAATAAAAGTCAAGTAAAATAAAACAAAGGGAGTTAAAAAGGTTTTATAAAATGTTTTTCTTTTTGGGTGAAGTGGATCATATGGAAAGGACTCAATACATCGAATTTTGAATGAAACTCTATGAACTCAAAAAGAAAATTATTTGAATTCTTGCATGACGTTAATTCCTTTCTATGTTATAATAGTAATTTTCTTGCAATATCAATCCAGAGGATTTTAATTACTTATACGTATGTAATATAAGTGTGTAAGTTTGAAATCTTTTTTTTCTTAGTAGTTTGGTAAAACATGACTATGGAAATTTTCATTTTCTAGTAAAGGTTATTGCTAAATACAGTGGCGGAGTCAAAAATTTGAAAAAGGTTGTGCATTTTTTTTTGTTATTTGTGTTAAGAATGTGCGATATTAAATGTATATTCATAATAACTAACATTTAACCTCTACATATAACATCATTTTCCGACGAAGAGTATGCATATGACCACCCTTCATGATAGGTGACTCCGCCCGTAAATAAGTACTAAGAAAATAATCTCTATATTATCAAGTTAAATTCTATAATATGGGACTTAAAAGTGATTACTAATATTGGAAGTAAGCCTTACTTGGTACAGTTAATTAAGTGGTTAATTTACTGGATTTAATTGTGATTATATATGAGATGGAATCCATTAAATTTCATGTATCAATTTGAATTTAGTTACTATTTTGTCAATGTATCTAGAATTATAAGAATTTATGTGGAATTTTATTTTAAAAGACTGTTGTTTAATTATTGACCCGTTGAGAAATTATGCAAATATATATTTCTTCAGGAATTTCTTTTCATTTCCTCCTCCTCCTCGTACTCCTTTTGTGCATTGCTTATATATGATATATTTGGGATTGGTTTTGGTTGAAGAAATTCAAAAAATATAATTATTGAGTTTTATTGAGCTTGTTGGTAGATCAAAATGAAATCATTTGAAGGTTGTTTGAGGTGAATCTAATAATTGAAAACTATTGGGATTATATTTTAAGACTAGAGATATGAAATTCGGATCGGAGATGAGAATTTGTATTTTTAAATATAATTTAGATTAAAGTTATTGAGTTTAGTCGAATTTGTATATGAAATTGTATATTCGATCCACCACCTCTCTGCATGATCAGTAATTTTGTTTGCAAAATAGTTGAAAATAGTTGTTAGAAAGAGAGTGTTTGGTATGAAGAAAAACATTTTCTAAAACATACTTTTTAAGTTTCTCATGTTTGGTTGACTTAGTGTTTGGTTATGCACAGAGGCGGTTAGTATTGATGTTTATGATTGATCTAAAATTCTTGTAAATCAAAGTTACTTATTTTTTTATATTTGATAAGTATTGTTGTTTATGACTAATGGAACAAGAAAATTGTTCGTGTGTTAAGCATGCTGCGATTGTTCATCCTGTTACACAAGAAAGATAACTTTAATATGATGTCGTCTCTACTATTACAAATATGACTGAAACGGGTCTAGATGAAACAAATTAAAATCTTCTGAGGCAGGACAACAGGAAAATAAAATAAGTGGTGATGCAAATCAAGTTGCCTCAAGGTCATTTATAAGGAGCCAAGCAAGGAACTTCAAGCCTTGCAAGGCTTATTTGAAAAGAGAAAAGTTGATGTTTTTCCTGTTGGAATATAATTTACGCAGCGGAGGCATTCTAATGATCTTTCTCTTACATGAATAATAAATAGTATAACCAATATGTATGACATGCAAACTGTGTCGAAAATTAAACCGAAACTTACCTCTCGAAGCATGAACATAGTTCTTGAAACGAAGTCGGATCCAGATCTATGATCTTCTACAATGATCCTAAATTCATTCTTGAACTCTCTCAATATTTGGGTGGGCAAATATTGTACAAAACTATCAATGAATCCTATGTTAGGAGAACCCTGTTTATAAACTTCTAGGAGACTCTCTATATCCAAAAATAGGAGATTCTTTCCCAATTCAAAATAGGAGAGAATAAGAAGATTAATATTTTGCCCCAAAAATAGGCAAAATCGGCTCCCTCCCCTTTTTATTCCGGATTTTGAGTCATTGTTAATTTAGGCATTATAGGGACCACAAAATTAATTTCCAAAGACTTCTAATTATGGAAATAATTCAAAATAAATTAATTTGAATTATTCTCACCATAATAAATTACAAATTATTCCACTAGAAATTCGTAATT
>JBDJHY010000094.1:6059789-6073581 GCA_039654485.1 Withania somnifera
TGGAAAGTTTGCTGCTGTTTGCACCAGACGTGATTGCAAGGATTATGTTAATCTGCTATCTTGCCACACATGTGAGATAATGGGTGTCTTCACTGTTGACACATTGGATTTGGCTGATGTTCAGTGGTCACCAGATGACAGTGCTATAGTCATCTGGGATTCTCCTCTTGAGTACAAGGTACTCTCTATGGGCTGTTTATAGCTTCCTCTATACTTGTGCTTTCCTCGTTTCTGAAGAATCTTAAAAAGTTGTTCTGAAACTGATATGTTCTTCATCACTGTAAAATAGTTATGTAAAATTAGCTTCAATGTGAGAAGTATGGGGAAGGCTTTGAATGTTCTGTTAATTTATTGGCCTTTATCACCAAAGTACTTTATGTGGTTCGGTTTGGTTTAGGTTCTGATCTATTCTCCTGATGGGAGGTGCTTAGCTAAGTATCAAGCATACGAGAGTGGACTAGGAGTAAAAAGTGTTTCATGGTCACCTTGCAGCCAGTTTTTAGCAGTGGGAAGCTATGACCAGATGTTACGGGTTTTGAATCACCTGACGTGGAAAGTATTTGCAGAATTTCTGCACCCATCTTCTGTTAGAGGTCCTTGTTGTGCTGCTATTTTTAAGGTACCCAATCTCTTGTTTCTTTCCATATTTGCACGACATTATTTAATTATTTTGATCATTTCTTTCTTTAATTTTAGGAAGTGGATGAGCAACTTGATATGTCAGAACTATCACTAGGTGATGATTTCGTCCAGTACAGTAGTGGTGAGTAGTAGAGTTCTTTTTGGTTATATTGTCTTTTTCTTAAAAAGTTAAACCATATTCAGTTTCAAAAAATAAAAAAAAATAAAGTAAACCACATATTTTTTTTTTTTGTGCAACAAGTGCAGATTTTCATATTTTTGTTGGTTTAATCTCGTGGAAAATTTAAGAAACAAGTAAATGCCACTAATTATAGGACGTAAATTTGACTGAGGCAAAACTCTCCTGAAACAACCAGGTGAAATGACACAACATTAGCTGATGTCAAATGGTGCACATTATGCTGCCTCTGTGGAGTAAACCTGTTGTCTTCGGAATAATACTAGATAAGTCAGTAGAGCATTATGTAACTTCTGGATGCATTTATTGGCACGTTCAAAATATGAAAGTAGTGGAAATGAGGATATTGAGATATATGTGTGGGCATATTAGGAGAGAGAGAGGATGGAATGAAGATATTCGAGACAAGGTAGGAGTGGACTCGGTGGTGGACAAGATGAGGGACTCGAGGTTGAGATGGTTCAGACATGTGAAGAGGAAATGCACAAATGTTGTTTGAGAGGTTCACTATGGTAGGTCCAAGAAAAGGTAGAAGTAGACCGAAGAAGTATTGGGGAGAGGTCAGAGGTGATTTGACAGGAAATGATGCATCTGCACCCCAATCGAGGACATTATCCTAGATAGGAGGATTTGTAGGTTGAGTATTACGGTGGAAGATTAGTAGGTAGTTGAACTTTGTCTAGATTCCCTTTATCAATATTTTAATTAAGACTTTTCTATTAACTTATTTTTCGATTTTATTAGTACTTGTTTCATTTTCTTCGGTTATCGTATTATGTGTTATTGCTATTGTTCTTTTCCTTATTCTAATTTGCTTCTTTACTACTGTATTTTCTTCCATCCTGTTTTTGATTTGTTTTACTTGAGTAGACTGTCCATTAGAAACCACCTTTTTACCGTCACAAGGTAGGGGTAAGGATGCGTAGACACCATCCTACTCGGACTCCACTTATGTGATTACATTTGGTATGCTATTATATAGGGAAAAGGGGTCGAGAAATCTTAGTATTCCATTGGGCAAATGTGGTTTTGGTTTGCTCATTAGAGATTTTTTTTATTCCCTCTGTTTCAATTTATGTGACATACTTCCTCTATCCCAATTTATGTGAAACATTTTTGGGTGTTTCTTCATGAATTCTTTTTACTTTGTTTATAGAGTTGAACTTCGAAAAACACGCTTGTTCGATAAAATTTCGGATTTCAACTTCAAGTTGAATTCCATATTTTGCAGGAATTTGAGAAACATAAAATTTCAAATCTGCCAAAGCATGATTTTTAATGAAAAAGACGCAAAGGGAAGAAAATTACAAATATGTTTAGTTTAAGGTTAATATAAGCATGAATAACAAATATATGAACAAAGAAATTGAAAAAAAAAGCTACGATAAAGTGAAATATCATTCTTCAAAAGAGGCTCATTGGCAAGAAAAAGTATGTCTTAGAACTCTGATAACGACATTAAAATACACATTAAGTGAGGTGAGGTGCTCAATTGGGTTTGAGCCTTGCTTTAGGATTTAAGCACACCTTTGACACCACTATTTTACTCTTAATAAAATGATTTATAGCTACATAAATGTCTAAGCTTTGTTTAAACTACAAATTTTAGAAGTGTTTCTTTCTTTCTTAAACTTTATGCCAAGTCAAACGGCGCAAATAAATTGGGATGGAGGAAGATATGAATTGACACAAAATTAAGAAAAAAAGGCAAAATGAAGAGGGAAACCCTTGTACTTGGTTCAGATTGTTAACTGGATCCCTCTTTTCACGACTTTGTCAACTGAACACTTAAACTTGACGAAACTCATCCTTCTAGAACCCTCCGACCATTGACCAAACTTATGTGACATTAAGATGGTTGAGTTGGACAAAATGGATGACTACACAAGTTAAGAAGCAAGTGAATACAAATTTACATTAAAATATTAATTAAAAAGCAAAATAATTTAGAAAAATCCCAAATTCTATCTTTTTCTTCTTTAGCCCCATCCCATCCCATCCCAACCCCTACCCTACTCTTTTCTTCTTCTTGAAACCCCTCTCTCTCCTCTTTCTTTTTTCTCTCTCTACTCAAATTTGCATTTCGAGTTATGTGAATGAGTAAGATTAGTGTGTTCTTGTAAATCACCAATGGAGAAAGAGGGTCGATATGCATAAGGTTTTGTGCAATTAATTATGAAAAGGTATGTGAATCCTAACTGCTAAAATTTTAGGCTCTTTCTTTTCGAAATCCCACCTACCAACCACACTTTCTTCTTCTTCACCCCCTCCTCACATACACTCATCACCATCTCTTTCTTTGAACACTTCCCCCAAAATCGAATCCTTTATCTCCTTCTCAGAAACAACCCCCTCACAAAATCACTAATTTGGGGGAGATATTGAATTTTTGTATTTGAAAAAGATTTCCTTATGGATCTCTAAACAAACTTTATTTTGTTTTCAGACTCCTCCCTCGAGACTCCTTTTTTCTGTAAATCACTTCCACAATCCAATATCTCATCGCTCCCTTTTTTTTTGTTTTGTTCAACATCTGAACTTGAACACTCAAAACAGGTGACAGTGGGTATTGAAAGATTAAATACTTCCATTTATAAGCTTGAAGGACAAGAAATGGATTTTTCTGGATTTGTGAAATTAATTCAAAATTAATTCATAGGTAGTGCTTATGAAGTTACAACAACAACATACCCAATATATATTCACAAAATAAGGTTTGGACAGGTAGAGTGTACGCAGTCCATACCACTACCTAAGAGTCAGGTAGAGAGGTTGTTTCCATTAGACCCTCAACTCAAGACCATACAAGTGCTTGTGAACTTGTTGAAAATTCAAATTAAATGGGGAAGGATTTCAGCTTTTTGGAATGAGCTTGATGTTCAATTTGTAAGCCAACATGGAGAACGTGGTTGTTGATTTTCAGAATATGCAAAAGTGGCATATTTAATTTAATCTTTTTAGTATTCAATTTCCTATATTGCAAAATGATGTGGAATCCGACGTGTAATGGTTGTATTACACACACTACTGGTTGGTTGAGAAAAAGGTTTAAAATGCTGAATTTCATGGTGTTTAAGTGTTCAATTGGCAAAGTCATGAGTAGAAGGGTCTAGTTGACAATCCAAGCGAAGTACAATGGTCGCCCAGGTCATTTTGCCAGAAAGAAATAAAGACTTATGAAGCACATGGTTCAAACATTAAATTGCATTTGTGTAGCTATAAAAACATTTGAAACTTGTGGCCTTACCCATGCTATAACTTTGTGTGGTTATAAAATCTTCTCATCGGGGTCAAACGGAGAATGGTTATAAAAGCTTCATCATCAACATCATCAACATACCTAGTATATTCCCACACACCGTGGCATCTGGGAGGGTAGAATGTACGCCGTCCATACCATTACCTAGGTCAGATAGAGAGGATGTCTCCGAAAGACCCTTCGACTCGCGACAGTACGATATACATAATATAAAATAAAAAAAATATAAACTATAAATTATAAAAATATAAAAAAACACATAATATACTGACCAGACATAATGGGAAGAGAAAACAATAAGCAATAAGAAAAATAATGAGATAACAGCAAATGCAAAATTATCAACAAATATTAGTAAATTCACACTACATGAACCAACAAATCTACCCAAAACTCTGGGAGCCAGACTCTACACCTAAGGTACTATGACTCCTAAGCCCCTAAGATATCAAACCTACCACCCAACAAAACTAACCAAAACCTACTACCCTGATACTCATCTTTCACGACTTTCTATCTAAGGCTATGTCCTTGGTCAACTGTAACTTCTTCAAGTCCTATAAAAATCACTTCTCTCAAATGATTTTTTGGTCTACTTCTTCCGCTCTTGAAACCCATCCCTCGCCTACATCTCACACCTCCGTACAGGGGCAATCGTATCCCTTCTAAGCACATGTCCGAACCATCTCAATCTCGTCTTCCGCATCTTATCTTCAATTGCACTTACCCCCACCATGCCTCTAATAACCTCATTCCGGATTCTATCTCACCTAGTAAACCCACACATCCATCGCAACATTCTCATCTCCGCCACCTTTACCTTCTGAATGTGAGAGTTTTTACTTTTTAACTGACCAACACTCTGCTCGATACAACATAGCTGGTCTAACTGTCACTCTGTAAAACTTACCTTTCAGTTTAAGTGGGGCACTTTCTTATCGCACAAGGCCCCAAATACAAGCCTCAATTTCATCCACGTGCACCAATATGGTGGGAAACTTCCCCATTGATCTCTCATTACCTTGGATCATAGACCCAAGATACTTGAAACTATCTTTCTTACAGATAGCCTGAGTATCCAACTTCACTATCGTGTCCTCGTCCTGCTCCACCTTGCTGAACTTGCACTCCAAATACTTTGTCTTGGACCTGCTCAATTTAAACCCTTTAGACTCAAGAGTTTCATTCTAAACCTCCAACGAGACATTAACTCCTTTTTGGGTTTCGTCAATCAAAACTACATCATCCGCAAACAGCATACACTAAGGTATCTCGCCTTGAATTTCCCGTGTCAAAACATCTATCACCAATGCAAATAAAAACGGGCTAAGGGTTCATCCTTGGTGCAACCTCATGACAACTGAAAAATAATCTGAGTCTCCTCCCATAGTTCTTACACAAGTTTTAGCTTCACCATACATATTCTTAATCGCTCTAATATACGTCGCAAGAACACCTCTAGCCTCCAAGTACCTCCAAGAACCTCTCTAGGACTTTATTATAAGCCTTTTATATATCGATGAATACCATGTGTAAATCCCTCTTCCTTTTTCTGTACTGCTCCACCAATCTCCTGACCAGGTGTATCGACTCCGTAGTCGAGCAACCTGGCATGATTCCGAACTAATTCTCAGAGATATTTACCGTCTTCCTCAACCTCAACTCTATTACCCTTTCCCACACCTTTATCGTATGACTTAGCAACTTAATACCTCTATAGTTGTTGCTATTTTAGACGTCGCCCTTGTTCTGGTACACTGGGATCATTGTACTCCATCTTCACACTTCAGACATCTTTGTCGTCCCGAAAATGGCATTAAACAACTTAGTTAGCCATGCAATACCTGCCCCTCTGAAACTCTTCCAAAAATCCACCTCTTGCATCCGGCCCAAATGCTCTAACCTTGTGCATTTTGCAAATAGCGCTCTTAACCTCCTCCAATCTAATACGCCTACAATAACCATAATCGCGGCATCTCTCTGATTACTCCAAATCACCTAGCTCAATGTTTGTGTTTCCAATGCTCTTTCGGTCTACCTCTTCCTCTCTTGAAGCCCATCCCTCGCCTACTTCTCACACCTCCGTACAGGAGCAATTGTATTCCTCCTAAGCACATGTACGAATCATATCAATCTTGTCTTCCGCATCTTATCCTCCACTACACTCACACCCATCATGCCTCTAATAACCCCATTCTGGATCCTATCACACATAGTAAACTCATACATCCATCGCAACATCTTCATCTCTGCCACCTTTAACTTCTGAATGTGAGACTTCTTAACTGACCAACACTTTGCTTGATACAATGCAGGTGCAGCCACAAGTTTTAGGAGTCCGAAAACATAGATCACACATGCACACAAACATCAACACACCATGTGGTTTCGTCCTATCTTACTCCCATATGCTTGTAACCTTGCCAATGAAATCATAAGTCATCACCAATTTTCTATCCATTCTTAACCTCTCAATCAGAACATAGCAACTAAACCTTCTCCATCCACTACTATTTTCTCCATTTTGTTCCACTCTTTTAACCCTCCCTTGATTTTTCCATCCAGCTCTTTCTTGTTCTCACTTCATTCTTTGAACTATTTCTCGTCTCAATCCCAAACTTGATACCTCATTTCCATTGCTATGATTGCTTCTAAACCATATTACTCCTTCAACAACATTTTTATCATCCCATGTTACTTTATTAGTTCCGGCAAGAAGGACAACTTTTGTATCAAGTGCAACATCAACAAGTACTGAATTCCCTTCATTAATTTTGTCATTTTGACAAGTGAAAAACTGCTCCCATCTCTGCTCCAAGTTTTATTTCGTAGAACATCTATCTCTCCATCTGTTCTTCAGTTTTGTTCCATCTTTGATAAACACAAAAGGACAACACCATTTTCCCACAACAACTACTACGGAACTCTTCCAAGATGGTGTGAAATTGAACTCTAGAAGTTGTTGCCTCAACTCAGCATTGAGGCCCAGAGCATCATCATTTAGCTTATAATTTTTAGGAGTTTCAGCACTGAGATGCCAACCTTTTTACCTTAGAAAGTATGGAAGAAAACCATCAGGTGCAAGAGACTTAGCAAAAAAATTTCCTTTGGCCTTGCAACATATATCATATAGACATATC
Organism: Withania somnifera; assembly: GCA_039654485.1. Lineage (NCBI taxonomy): Eukaryota > Viridiplantae > Streptophyta > Magnoliopsida > Solanales > Solanaceae > Withania > Withania somnifera. The sequence goes on from JBDJHY010000094.1 coordinate 6,067,009, forward strand.
TCAAACTGCTGATATGCCTCCTGGATCTAATGGCTTCAGTTTAACATCCAGTACATATCTGCAGAAACAGCAGGTTTGCTTGTCTTCCTCCTTTGAACAAGTAAATGCTTGTCTGCATAAGGCCATTTGGTAATTGTAAGATTCATTATCTTGACCAGTCAAAATTCTAATACGGCAGACTCAAGAATGTCACACTAGAAACTTGCAGCCTAAAGCAATATTACTATATAGATTTACATAAACCCCTATTTGCATAGCATTATTTTCGATCAAGGGGATGTAATTCAACCCTCTTTGGACAATATGGATCCGCCCTGGACCTTGGTTTATCAAGACAAAATAAACCAGAAGTGAGTTTTGCCAGAATCAATTGTAATGAATGCTATGTTGCTCGGACTCTGCATAAAAGTTGCCGCACCCGTGTCGGATCTTCCAAAACTGCTCTGATTTTGGGGGGATCCGACAGGTAACGATCGACATTTTTGAAGATTCAGAGCAACACAGATGTTATGCAATACTCCAATTAATGAAAGGCTGAGACACTGTACTACTGAAGCTGAAATATGTCCGGCTGTTTCTCCAGAAGCACAATCAAGAATCAGAAGATTCATATTCATGCATGAGTCAAAAATCAAATAATTAATACCATACCCCTGGTGCTTTCCATGAGGCTTGATAGCATAATACTGATTGAAGGACAATGGTTAATTAAGAACTGGAATGAACACTACGTCCCTGCTAACGTTTACGCTCTGACCAGTACTCACTTCATATTGAACGGTCAGCTTCTTGTTCTGAGGAAGAGGCAAGTCCAAGATATCATAATCTTTGCAAAGTCCAAAACAGCAATATGTTTCAGATTCCTCATCTTGAATCACTAAGTAACCTGAATTTGGACCTTCAGGAGGCAATAAAAGAGCATCTGGATTCTTTTTATAGTACGAACGAGGCCTTGTCTCATACATTTTCAGCAAAATTGTCTAACTTATTTTTTTTTTTTTTGAGGATATATATCAAGTTAATAATCTTCTTTTCTATTGACATCCAGATATCAAATTTATTAAGATTAGACAGGGCAAGTGATAACGTCCAAACTCACTTCAGTTTAGTAGAAAATGAAACAGTTGTTGCAAGTAAAACTCAAGAGTCGGAATCGATCTCACAGAAAATAATATTAAAGATTTATCCTGCAAGTGTAGTGAGACACTTTTGTTTGTCATATGAAAAAAAAAAATCTTAAAAAGTAATTGGGGGAGTAAGATTATCAATTTTGAATTTTAGATTAATTAGGAGAAAACGTATTTCTTTTCTTTTAAAAGGTTATTACAAGAGTGATGAATCTTAAATGATGTACTTTATTGAGTTATAAACAATGAATAGGTGAGTTTAACTTGCTTCATTTTCAACAAATATTATTAGCTTAGATAAGATTTAAGGTAAGTTTATGATTTCTCAATTCACTATATAATGGGTTTTCTCAAACCCCAAATATGTCATTCAAACTAATTCAATTATCTCAAGTTAGTCTAACCCATCTCTAGCATTAACTGTTTAGTGAAAATCATTTCAGATCCTTGCTTACATCTTCTTCTCTAGTATCTCATATTCTTTCTCAAGCAAAAATGAAAGTGACAAAGTGATTGGAGTTTGCAACCCGCAACCTGCATTTAAACATAAAGTAATTTATTAACCCATCAATGCACACCCTAAGAAGTAGAGTTTAGCTACTCATACAAATAGAGAGAGTATACCAAAAGCTTCATATTGTGGGTTGCCATATATGCACTGTACTTAATATTTCAACTAAAAGATTCATATGTAATAAATGAGAGGAAAATGAGTGTTCAATGCTCTCCTCCTATTCTCACTAGGGTAGCTAAAAAGAAAGATCAAAATAGATTCACAAGAACCTAAAAAAAGTCTATTTTTATGTCCCTAAAATCAGTCAAAAATTAAAGATAAAGTTGCCCTCAGACTAACATATGCATCCGCATATGAAGGTATGAGCACGCATTTGTCATTGATGATATCTCAGGCCAGTCCTCTGGTGAGCTTATGCAGTGGCCGCATAATGGCCTTATATGACCGTCTACGGCAGAAAACTGGCTTCATTTTCGGTAGAAAAAGCATTGTACTGCGTTTATCACTGTACTTTCACAAACTAGGTCACAGAAGGAAGCAAGAACATAATTTTCTGTTTCTCCACAGTGATAGTCCAAGTTGATTTAACATCCACAATTGGATAACTAGGATTATCCATATGGGTGACACAACTGCAATATTTAACGCTGAGAAACATATTTTTATCAGTTTCTTCCAAAACTACTTCATCCCATGGATGGAAATTATCTTCCCTTGTAATAGACACTGCAAAACAACAGCCTGAATGAAAAGCAGAATTGAACAGGTCGTTTACTTGGTTAAAAAGACAAGCTTTTACTCCGGTAGATTGGAATAATCCATGCGGTGGAGCATTCAGCATGCTAAAGGGAAACCTGTGCAGGAACAAGTAATCGAAATCATTATGACTGAGTGTGTGTATGGACTGTGGATTGAGTGCAACAATAGAGAATTAGTGAAAAAGAACAGAACAGTCGAGAGCATGGTCAAAGAGATGGCCTACATTTCTATAATCAGAGCCCAGAGTGGGGTGAAAAGTGTATTGATTAATTTTCAGTTTTCAGCACTAGGAATATGCTAGAGCTCTAGTATGATATGATCCACATTGAGAACAAAGCATGCAGCGTAAGCTGCTTAACTGTAATAACTGCTATTGGTAATTAAATACAACCGTTAGTTACCAAAAAAATAAAAAACAGAATTGAAGATAACCTCAAGGTGTACAAACGTAATGGTAATCACTAGTTAAAATCATTCTAGTCAAATAGACTAACTCTTGGAAGCCACGCCTTAATTGCTTATATTTTAGTCCCACTAGGTGAGGGGAACCGCTAAGATTGAACATGTTCTCTGTCAGATGAAATCATGTTCTTCTTAAAAGAAAGTATCCAATCATGAAACAAATCCATGTACATTGGTATGCTAATGTTGTCACCAATGTCATTGGGCAGATGAAGTGAACCAGAGAACCTAACTATTCATTGTAACTAAACAAGCAACATGATATTTAATTCAAGTTCCTCACTCAACCAGTGGACGATCCACTTAACGGATTATATATTCCTCTTCAGGTTATGAATTAAATAAAAAGATTTCATGAAACAAGGATGAAAAGCGAGAAACAATACATTACTTCGACAATTAAGCAAACCTTTGTTTATTTCAATGAGTGCTTTTTGGCAGAACATTGAACAAACAACTTTGATGCGACATTCTGAACAAGTTCCATTGTTAATCCTGAATTGACTTTTAGAGACCTGAAAGAAATCTGGGAAGAAGTCACTAACTTATAAATGATAATTCAATATATTTAAGGTACTCCTCCAGAGGAACACACCTCCACTATGGTGGGCACAGGGATCATTTCTGGAAGGGGTTGAAGAACTAGTACAAAGAAAAATGTATCTGTGACGACCTCATACCTAATTATACTAATATTGCAAATACGAAAATAGGAAGAAAGCACAAGCACAAAATTTAAATTGCACATAATTTCACTAGTTTGAAATAGGAAAGTGCAGACATATCAAAAGACTCAGAGAACCACGCATGAAACGATTCCCAATAACAGTAGATCCCAAAAACTTCTTAGAAAACAAAGGAAATATCTAAATTACATAAAAAAAAAAAAATACTTCAGTAACCTTACAACCCAATTGTAAGTTGTAACACATAATTGAGGATAAAGGAATGCAAATTGATCCCTTTTCAAGTGAAAATCAAACTTTACCCAGCTGCTAATGTTGTGAATTACGCATTATTATTCTAAAATTTTGATGAATATGATACTTCTGGAGTCCATGATGTCAATACAATTTTTTGAGTTGGGGAGAGCAGTGCTCCGATGTCTCTGTGGAGGATAAATTTACTAATAGAAGTGATTGTAATGTATAGAGAACTCGACTAGGAACTGTTTTTCATCCCTTTGACCACTTACTATTTGAAGAGATATGCCTTGCTTAGCTCATGAGAGAAGAACCTCACGCATACTAGAGAGGCTAACTTGAAAATCTATCAAATAAATTAGTGACCCTCTCTAGACATCATAGCTTTAAAAGGATGCAGAGAAATATTATACAACACCATTAACGAAAGAACACATTTCACAAAAAGGCATTCGAAAAAAGAAATTGGTATATTCCAGCTAAGCAGTTCAACAAATTGGAGATTTGGAATAGCTAATGAAGCACTTCAATTCCTTAAAAAGGTACAAATCAAAAGCTTATGCTCGTCCATCTTTATTCAAGGAAGCGTCTTTTACAATACTCCCTTGTTCTCTTTCCTATCTGAAACTAAGTTCTTTTTTCTTTTTATAGATAACATATGCACAGGTGATCTATATAATAATGGTGTAGCTACTTCAGCACTTGTTTGATCTTCTATAGCAACTTCCAGATCTCTGCAACCTAACTTTTATTTTTTCTCTATGAAGCGACTCTGACCTCTTTTTAAGTAATGATTGAGATCCTTGGTGATGTTGTCGAATATTTTTTCCATTTGCTTTCTTGGAAGATCATCGTGAGCCTGGGGTCTACCGGAAACAACCTCTCTACCTCACCTTTGAGGTAGTGTTATGAACTGCATACACTGTATCCCAGACCCTACTTTGTGGGAATATACTGGGTGAGTTGTTGTTTGTTGTTTGCTTTCTTGGAAGATCAGATAGGAGAAGAATTCTCTGCCGCCTGCAAAGTGGTAACACGTCTTGTAATAGTTGCAGCACTGTGCATAGTTTGTATGGTAAACTGTAAGCAATGCTGTTCAATTACCTAGAGTGGCAGTACCTAAGGGAACAGGGAACTTTTGTCTTTGCATATTATATTGTTCTGTCCAAATGCTAGTCAGGGGACTGCATGCTGATGTTATGCTTGAAATACGGCATTGTTCAGGATCTAGCCCTAAATGGTGCTCAATAGGCATGAATAAAATAGTATGCCCCATATGGCAAGGATGAATAACTCTTGTTCTTTGCTGCAGTCAAATGCAAGATCCTTCTAGTAATGATAATTGTCGTGATCTAAGTATTCCTAATCAGTAAGAAAATTACTTTGTATCAACAAAATCAAATGTGCTAAAACATAAACCACACATTCAGGAGAGTAGATAATGAACGGAGGCATGCCAAGGCCTCCCAAAAGCACTAACCCTGCGTTTTCTCCATAGTGCAGATATCCAAACCAGCAAGCAAACACGTGGGATGGGGAAATAGATGAAGAAGAAGATCAGCAATTGAATAATTTCTCATATATAGCTTCAAAAAAATTCACTATCAGAAACAAAATGAGACACGATAATATAGTTAGGCACAAAATGAAAGCAAGTGATAGAACTACTATATGTATGAGATAATAACCATACATGTTATTTTTAAATTTGAAAGCAACTAAACCACCAAATTTTCATACTAGGGGAATTTAAAAGTGCAAAAGATTCCTAATACACAGTGCTTTCAGCACTAGAAAAACATAAAGGGAAGAGAGGCAAAGCAAGGAAAATAAGATCACAAGAGAAGTAACATGACTGACTGGAGCATGGCATAAGTGAAACCCAATAAACATGCAGGAGGCTTTATCATCGTTTAAAACCATGTCGGAACTTGAGATAAACTTAAACCTGGCATTGTGGCTCTGGTGCAATTAAAATCCAGTTAGTATTTATTTTTATTAACATCCTAAATAACTTTCAGCTTTCTTAAAGTGGTCATAATTAGTTGATAGTGGCTAATCATACAAGATATCTTTCGCCATTAGCTGATAGAATATATGCCTTTTTTTTATGACCATGGTCATCAGGCCAGCTTTCGCAGGTAACTTAACAAGGCTAGACCAAATGGGAAGAATCACCTTTGGCCTTATGATTCTTTAACCCACTTCATTGACCACTACGAAACACCCTTGGGTGCAGAATATATGGCTTGTTTTGGCACACATTCATGTTAGCATGCGTTTATACCAAAAAGCATCACTATTCTGTGATTCTTCAACTTGAAAATAGCGGCAGCCAGCTTGCACCTTGATTTTGGCAGACCTAAAACTAATAAATAGAAGTGTTTGCTAACATTACCATTCTCAAAAAAATAAATACAAGTATTTGCTCAGTAGCAGTTAAATTTTAGCTAATCCTCTTCATCCAGTTCAACAAGGTATCAAAGCAGGAAGATGCCAAGGTTCAAGTTTCATTTCCAATCCACCAAGCAAAAATATTCTCACGTATTAGCCCAAGGAATTGTCTGTATACTTGTGAGGCCATGCTGTAAGACCTGAAACAAATGAGGAAGTGTGTGACAACATGCATTTGGGATCAAGTTTTCCCCAGTTTTGCATAGTCACGTTGTAATGACCCTTCAGGTCATTTATGATAAATACGTAGTGTCTTACATCCTAGGGAATTTCGGTAGTTGCCCCAAGTCATTTATGACTTGCTGGGATCGATAGTTCGGATCCCTGGCAACTC
>JBDJHY010000094.1:6094456-6105548 GCA_039654485.1 Withania somnifera
AAGAAAATTAATTATTAAATTAAATTCGTCAGTAATTTAATTTATTAATTAGTATCTGTAATCTTAACATGGAAAATTACGTAAGTGTTTAATAGGAAATTACGAAATAAAATGGGGGAGTGCAATTACAAATTTCTAGTGGAATAATTTGTAATTTATTGTGGTAAGAATAATTCAAATTAATTTATTTTGAATTATTTCAATAATTAGAAGCCTCTAGAAATTAATTCTATGGTCCCTACAATGTCTAAGTTAACTAAAACTCAAAATCCGAAATCCTATGAGAAAGGGGAGAGGGAGCCGATTTTTGCCCTAATTTGGGGGCAAAATATTTGTTTCTTATTCTCCTATTTTTGGATTGGGAAAGGATCTTCTATTTTTTGTTATGGAGAATTTCCTTAGAAATCTATAGATAGAGTCTCCTAGCATAGAATTGATTAAGATTGTAGATCTGGATCCAACTTTACTTAAAGAACTTTGTTAATGCTTTGAGAGATAATTCTTGATTTAATTTTCGGCACATTTTGTATGCAATACATGTTGGTTATGCTATTTATTATTCATATAAAAAAATCATGGGAATGCTTCCATTGCGTAAATTATATTCCAACAATAACTAGGTAGAAGAAGAAATATCACCTCACTTTTAAGGAGGTAGAATCTAAGAAAGAGATGCTTTATGAAGAAAATCCTTTTCTTTTGTGGCTAAAAAAGAAAGGCTTTATGAAGAAAATCCTTTTTCGTGGCTAAAAAAGAAAGGCTCTATGATGAAAATCCTTTTCTGGGACTCCAAAAGGGGCTTTTGGACATGCATACAAGCACAGTAATATAAAGTAACAATAAAGAAGCTAAGCTGTATGAGTGAATGATGTGAGATGATTCTGATGTCGTGTTCACAAGGGTTGAGAACTTTACAGTTTTAACTTTAATGGTGGAACTATTTGTGAGTTTACAGAATCCATTATTGGCATAGTGCAACTAACACCTCCAGCTGATCGCTGGATATCCAGGTTAAGAGGAGACACAATCACTCGGGATATGAATGCCAGGTGCCACTTTTGCATCTCTTTAGCCGTTTAAAAACGAGTTCATTAGTGTTTTCAGTCTTTTAAATTGCTTTCTGTTTAGCTTTTGGTTAGAGTTTTATAACCCTTTTCAAGGACTTAATTTGCTGCATAAAGGAAGGTATTTGGTAGGAATATGATGCTTTGATTGGAAGAATTGTTCAGCAACGCGAAAATACCAGTCAATAGGTAAAATGTTTGCATGAAGATATGTTTAGCGCCGCGAAAATGCCAGTCAGTAGGTAAAATGTTTGCTAGTCTGTTCATGTCATGGCGGACATAAACTTCATGATACAAGGTCACAGTCTCCGAATAGAGGAAATAATACATAACATTTGTTGTTGTAGATATCTGATGTGCATTTCTGATCACGTGATCATCCTATAGCGATAAACTTTCAGGAGTCTTGTATCAGTCCCGAACTTAACATTTATCATCGTTGTGATTCTGGCATAATGATCTGAGACTTATATTTACATCCGAAACGTTAGTAAACATGAAGCAACGAGTTGGAGTCTTGGAGACTCTTACTTTCAATTGGCTTTCGGATAAGGAAAAGTAAAACAAGGATTAAAAATGCCACTTTACTGGAAAAGTACTGGCCATTTGTTTCTTCTATAAAGATGAAGGCTCAACTAATTTGCTTTGAGCAGGTTCTGTTCAGAGCTAAAGTTTTGCCCTTGGGCCACTTCTTTCCTTCAACTGACATCCAAGAGATGTAGTCACTATCCATGTTGCTCGAACTTTCCAAGAATGTCACCACATCCATGTCGTATCCTCCAACAATACATTGGCATTTTGAAATGTCTAAGCAAACATAAGTTACTAGTTGTTTGTGTCATGACCTCTTGTTCTAGTGGACTCCTAGAGAAGGTCCACCTTCTTGTTAATGGAATCCTCCATTTCATGATGAATTGCAACATTCGGTAGCTCCTCCAATCCCTATCTTCTTGTTATATTGATGCTAGAATGGATCGAAAGACCTGAGTGTTGGACTCTCATATCATTGGGTTTAGGGGAATTTGGTTTCTGTATATGATCTTGGACAATCCTCACTCCTGAGTTTGCTTTTTAGGGTTGAGTTAAGCTATAGGTTCATCCCTTTATCATTGGGTGGAAGGTTTAGTTTTGTAGAAAGTTGTGGCAGAGGACACTTTCAGTAGAAAAATAAACCTTCTGAGAGATAACGAATTTTCTTACACATGGCTGTCCTTGTATGTTCTCCACGCACACAAAGAGGGAATAGAGAGATAGAGATATAGATGGATAGAGAAAGAGAGGGGAGTATATGAAGCATATGATTGAAATATATGAGTTGCAAATGCATATGTATGTTGCTATATAAAAGTCAAAAACGCCCGGTAACACCTGAAAGAATGGTCCTCTCTTCTGTATGAACTTCCTATCTGGATAGACTTGATAACCTCTGTCCTCAAAAAAGTTAAAAACAGTAAGTTTGTCATAGTGGGTTTCCTTTACAAGTGTTTTTGCTTCTTATAGTAGTTTCTTTTATAATGAACCACTATCAGCAGCATCCTCCACTTCTATTTGTCTCAATGCTTGTGCTAATGTGTGCAAAACAGGTCTGATAATGGGGCCTGCCTTTTGCTGAGCTCAATTCACTGAGGCCACTCGCTGCATATACTGTTCCTGGTGATGTGGAAATGAAAAAAACAGAAGAGGTAAATGTTTGTAGTGCGTCTTTCGTTTTCTCTCCTCCTTCCCCCACTCAATTATTTCATGTTTTCCTTCCTGTTAAGAATTCTGGAGGGTATTGCTCATCACATCAAGTGATTGTTCTAATGACTGATCGATCCTGTTGGTTTCTCAAATACTGGTCACTGAGGTAAATCAATCATGGAAACTTTGATTTTGTTTTTATCATGGGCTACTGTTGATTTCATGTTCAAATAATCTTATCCGAACGTGGTTATCGAATTTCGCGAGGATTAAGCTATGCATGAAAATATTAAGCACTCAAGGATATTGTCCTGGTGGTCAATAAAGTGGAGTTAAAAACAATGAGCAGATTCAAATACCACCAGTAGAAACAGATTCACATGTGATTTCTTCCACCTATACTTACCTGAATGGATAGAGTTACCTGATATCTATTGGAAGGTAATATTTATCTCATGGAACTAGTTGAGGTATTTGAAAGCTAGGCCGGACACTAGGATTATCAAAGACAAAATTGATGGCTTAACTAAGATTAAACATAAATCCTAAGATGTTATTGGACATTCGATATGAAATAAAGACTCATTTGGCATTCATGTAAAACAAACAACATGAAGAAAAGTAAACAGGCAAACCATCTCTCTCTCTCTTTTCAGTGAAGCAGATTTGTTGACTGAGTGATGGATAGGTTGGATGATTCAGCCTTGAGATGAGCAGTGTTGCATGGAACATCTTCGAGGTCGCATAAATCAGAGAAAGAACTGTTAAATTGGAGATCAGTAAGCATCTGACGAAGGTCGGAAACCTCTTCCTTTAACTGCGCATTCTCTTGAAGGACTTTTTCATGACATTCTGAAACATGATTCAATTTATCGATCAAATTGTGATTCTCCGTCCTAAGACGAACAACTTGGGACCATAGCTCATCTAGATGTCTTTGTTTCCTCATTCTTGATCTTCTTGCTGATTCCCGGTTAGATATCATCCTCCTCTGCTTTCTCTCATCAATGACCCTAAGTTGCTGCTCGTCCGCTTCATCAGAGGTAGAGTTACTGGTGACGCAAGATAGTAGCAGATTATTGAAGTCATGAACAGGAAGAGAGGTTGGATAATTTGGTACATTTGTTAAGTATCTGCTGAACTGGAGTGATGGTAAACTGTTGTGCATAAAGTTGAAGTCAAGCGGCAGAGGTGAAGGATTTTCAGAAGCAAAGTAGTGAGTTGCTGCAGCCTCTGATGGAATCATAGTTAACTAGCTGTATATGAAAGGTGATAAGTGATAGAATTTATATATATGTATATATATATAGATATATACTTTGAAGAAACTTCAGTTTTGTAGATAAAGCTGAGATTATAGGAGAGCATTGGTTGAGTAATGAGGGGCTTTTATAGGACGAGAGTGGGTCAGATTCAGCAACAAACAGAGTTAAAAACTGTAGCAGAGGGAGCTTACATAAGCACAAATCAGAACATCAATTTAGGAAGCACATCGAAAGAAAGTCATCATGTATGCACTCGTGGTGAGTGACATGCGTTACTGCTATATTGCTCGGATACTCCAAAAATGCCTCCGATTTGTGCGTTAAATCCTTCAGAAGCGTGTATTTTTTAAAAATCTGTTACGTTGATGGTGGAGCCTTTATGATAGACTGGAAAAGTGATTTTAATTCATGAAAATGCCTGTATGGTCAAACAAGGGGACAAAAGCATGTGTTTTTGGAGGATCCGAACAACCTATATTACTGATACCACAAGTTCTTGATTCCTCTGTGGTCATATAATATGCTTGATAGGCCCCATGATGCATCGATATATTTTTGCATGTGCATGTGTCCCATTCCATACATGCATGTCATGAAATCTTTAACATGATCCGGCTTTGGATAATTGCTAAATAGTACATGTTTGACAATGATGATAAGTTTGTGATGCATATATGGTATATGAGAGAAAAAGGTGATGAAAACAATTGAAATTTATATTGTTATTCGAATTCTTTAAATATTGATTTTCCTAAACTATACTATTATTGTTTTAAGGATCCGACACCATATAGGTTCAAAGTCAATTTTAGAAGAGGCCATCCAATTTGAGAACAATAATCTGGTGGTGGATGACGAAATCTAGGTCAATTGTAAAGTAGGAAATTATTTAAAACCATGTTAATGATGATTATTTTAAAATAAATGATGAGTCGAAATCCACTTGAAGGGACCCATAGGAGAGGAATTGTAATTGTCCATATTGTTTAATTTACATCTTACTACCTAAATGCTGGCGTCTTACTTTTTAATCAACTGGCCATTAGCTAAATAATTGCTACAATACCAACAACTGATTCAACATATTCAGTGAACTTTTCTCATAGTAGTAGTATTTACTTTTGGATTGTTTTCTCATTGATTTTGTGATCAAGTCATTACTTATTGTTGAAAATTGAAGACGCAGACATTTGTGATGGTCGGAGGTAGTAAAATTCTCGTTAAGTTTGTATAAGTTGATTCAGACATAAGGATTATTAAAACAAAAGAAGAGGGGAGGGGAATTTATATTACTAGCTAAATGCACAAGTTAGGCCTATACATATATTTTTCTGTAGGACTTTTATTATATTAATTATTATTATTAAAAGAGAGTCTACGAGTAACTGATACGATTGTTAGAGATCACGAATTCTACACATAAAAATGTCTTTTACAAAAAAACAAAATAAAGCTACATAAAATACACTCTTGTAATTCCGCTTTTTCTCAAAACTATGCCACTAGAGTAAAGACGTGGGCAACTCTAACCGAGCTACACCCCACTATTATATTACTCTTATTTGTTGTGTTACTGCAATTTTTTTTAGTGGAAGATGCTCTAAAAGTCTTAGAGCACCAGAAACCTTTGTTTTCCTTTTTCCTTTTTTCTTTTTTGGGATAATTGAGAAGTTTCGAGGGGCAAATAGTTCACAATTCAAAACTTAGAGGATAATAATAATTTGCCTTTTTACTCATTCTTCACTTAAAGCATCAAATTTTTTGTCACATCAAAGTTCGAACTTATAACGTGTATCAAATTTATATGTCATGAATAGTGATAAATTGAGCTTAGAGTGTATGCCAAATTCATATGTCATGAGTTGTGCTTTTACCGGTGAACCAAAATTTCGAAGGTCAATTTATTTCCCCCTTCTTTTCTTATAGTATTTTTAATAATTTATGAAGAAATAAAGGGAGGTTTATTCCACATGAAAATGACTAAAAATGATTAAATGCTCCCATTTAACACACATATAATTAGTTTACTGCAAATCAAGAGTCATTTGCCTCATATTGGGATGATGAAATCTATGAATAGAAAACTAATTTTATTATGACCAATAAAACAAATTAAAATGACTATAGGAGAATATTCTTATTGTATCCACATGTCCTAGGCAAGTTATGCTCTTGAGTCTGAATACACTGCATAAATCTACTTAATAGCATATTAGATTTTTATCATCATCTGATCTTTATCTACAATTAATATTAACATACCTAAAGTAATTTTACAAACTGGTAGAGTTCGGAATTTTTACAAAAGGTGTACAATTTTTTTTTTGTATTAAGAATGTCAAAATTAAATATATATTCATAATAGCTAACATATAATCTCTTTACTTTATATAATTTTTGAACAAAGGATTTGCACCTGATCATCCTTAGCTGAAGGTGGCTCCGTCGATGTTTCTACAGGTGGGATCTGAAAAAAAATAAAATATACGCGAATATTATTCCTACCTTACAAAAACAGATGAGTTGTTTTACAAAGAAACTAAGTTTTTATTTTTATTTTTTATGATTACCAATAGCTTTATTTGTCTTATATTTGTTCCTAGCTAATTCAAAATCTTTTTTATTTGCAGATGGTCTATGGATGTTATGTCAGCCTATCAGAAAATTAATATCTCAAAATCAACCAGTTGTTGTCTGAAATGGGAGAACTGTTCCCTTATCATTTTCGTCATATGTTGAATTATTATTAAAGTATTCTTTGTATGGTCAGGATGGAGCTATAATATTAGGTATGATATTGAGCAAATTGGATAATTTTAGTTTAAATCATGTATATATATATTAACTATGTCAAGTATAATATTGGTAGCGAGGATGGATATGGAATATCCAGTTACTTATAAAAATTTATGAAAATTTCAAAAAAATAACAAATATGAATCCATAATTTTAAAATATAATAGGTTCAATTTGTAAAAGTATTACGAATTGAACCAATAACCCTTAAATTTTAAATTAACTTTTATTCAATATGTCAAATTCTAAATTCGCCTCATGATGTCAGACATCTATCATGTTGGCAGTGTAACTAGAAGAATATATGCACTTGAGAAACAATGTTATATCAATTTTTTTTTTTTTAAATTTAAACCAACACCTATGATTCTCTTGTAAATATTAGTGAAAGATCGTTTTCAATCGCAAATGGCACTTAGTCACTTGATTGATTGCATATTCATTTTTACTTGGTTGTCATAATACATGAAAAGTCCTCCTGGAGTCGTGCCAAACCATACATTTGCACATAACTTCTTTCACCCACATCTACATGTCTGTCAAATGATTGATTTAGTTGGTGACCGAGTCAATATTTTTTATTTAAAAAAATAAAATATAATAAATTAAATATATGAAAAAGTCAAAAACCTTTAATAATGGTGTATAAACATAATTTTAAATATTTATTTATATATAGTGTACAAATTGCATACACTTTATTCTCCTTAAATTTTACTTTATGAGCATATACTGAATTTGTTATTATTGCATAGTGTAACTTCTTAGTAAACAGGTTTCAATTGACACTCAATATTAGAGAAGGATAAAGGATTACACTAAATTCGACCACGAGCATATAAGTTCAATAGAGTCTAGAGTTTTGACGTCGATTATCATATTTATGTGTGAGAAAAAGTATCAAAAGAGTGCCACTACAAAGTGTTTTTATTCTTTTTCCTAGCGTAACTTGACTATCCTAGACTTGAATCAGAGGCTTTCGCACCTACGATCCAACTATTTAGAACTAACATAGTAAAATCCACATTGATGCCCAACAAACATTTAAATTCAAAATCTATCTCTACATTATACGTTTTAATATTGAAGTTCATTCTCAATGCACTATCATGATACCTCTTTTTGAGACATCAAATACTGTGAACGTTTGGAGATCAAAAAATATAATATGTGACTTAGTATTAGGTAAATAATCAAGTTTAAAAATGGTTCTGCTTCTAATATCATATTAAAAACTTAGATATTTAATCTAAGTAAATCAAGAAAGTATAATGAAACAACTAATCAATTTTCTTAGTCAGAGCATCATATTCTAAAAATTAAACATGACATAGAGAGTATATTCACTCAATATATAGTAACGGTGTAGGTCGGTCTGGTTTTTTCGAATGGACCGGCCCAAATTGTATCAAACTTGATCAGTACAGTAATCGGTTCAGTCTGACCCGAAATCGGGCCGACTTTAAAAAACATTTTGGGCCCAATTTGATCGTTGTCCAATGATCAAAAACGATTATTTTGCTTTTTTTAAAAAAAATTTAAAATTTATTCTATAAATACCACTTTAATTTTTTTTAATTTTCACAACAATTCTCTCAATCTCTCTCAACATTTCTCCTAAAAAAGTGTTTTAATTGTTCTCAATTAATTTTGTAATTTATTTTTGTGCAATTATTAGCAACATCAAGTGATCAAGTGAAAGTTTTTAACTTTCAAGTGCTCAATTGATCAATTACATCGGTAATTTTGTATAATCATTCAATTTCTTACTTTTAATTTTTAAATTTTTGAATTTATTTATTATTTACAATTATATTATTTTTGTACTTTTAAATTTTACTATTATAATTTTTAATATAGAAAGACTAAGAAAAATGGGTAAAAGTAACAAAGATTTGTGTCCCGATAGTAGTCCGAGTAACAAGAAAAAATAGGTTGCAGTAGTACTACAAATTATAATTGTATGTCTGTCGCTCCATCTAGAGATTGCTAATGAACTTGAACAAGAATTTGAATATGGTGTGGTGTGGGTGTGGGTATGCATTATATAAATTAGGCCAAGTTGCAAGAAAATTACGGAATAAAAGAAGATAATGAATTAGGAGGAGATGCTAATATTAATCTTGATGAGTTTAAATATAATAATGATAATAATAATCAGAATCTCACCGCCTCGTCTCCTTAGTCTATTAATTTTGTTCCTAAACCTCTTAGAAAACCTAGAAAAATTTGTGTTAGATGAAACTTTTTTGAAAATATAACAGGAACTGAAATCATCAGATGAGTTATTTGTAATCAAGTATTTTCGCATAAGGGGGAAGGGGGGGGGGTAATGTAAGGGGAACGAGTACCTTGACGAGATATTGTAGAACAAAACATAAAGTAGAATGAGCTAAAGTAACTGATTTTAAGGAAGACAGATTGAAACAGGGTACATTAAATCTAAAAATGAGTAAATCAGTCTAAAATTATAATAAAGCACATGACTGTTTAGAAATAGCGAAAATGATATCTTTAGGTTGTTTGCCTTTCACTTTTGTTTCTTCTGATGCATTTGTTTTTTATATAGAAAGAATTTATAATCCAATGTTTGTCGGGATTTTCAGAAGTACATGTTGGTCAGATATTTTAGATTACACAGACAATATATATTTTATTTACGTACTCTATTTCTTAATCTTCCATGTAGAGGTTCTCTGATTGAAAGAAGAATGTTAGTCCATCCTTCAGATGAAGCAAGTCTTAGATATGAAATTGTTGATTTGACCAGTACGAACCAGTCGGTTCTAGTGTTAATGTTGATGAATTAAATAGGATGATTTAAGAAATGTATTAAGCGTTGAATTGTTTTTCAATATTACCAACAAAGTGACTCATTGAGTCTTTTTTATTACGATGTTGTTATTTTCTTTTATTAATAATATATATCTTTAATATATTTAGATTATATCTTTAGTGTATATTTTTAGTATGTTTAATATATATTTCTCTAGTATATCTTGTATATATTCTTAATGTGTTTAATATATATTTTAGTATATTGTGTGTGTGTATATATATATATACACACACACATCAACCTTGATTTCGCTATGCTCAATAAGAATCCAAAATAGCGAAAGTAGGTTCGTATTCTGCTTTCAAAGTTAGTCGTCTGCAGTTCACACTTGGGCAAAAAATGGAGGCTAAGACTTCTCACTCTTTATCCCCAGTCACTCAAGAATGCCTCAACTGGATAAATTCACTTATTTCACACAATTCTTCTGGTCATGCTTTTTCCTTTTTGCTTTTTATATTCATATATGCAATGATGGACATGGCGTACTTAGGATCAGCAGAATTCTAAAATTACGGAATCAACTGATTTCACACCGGGAGCATTCAATCTAATAAGGGGGTCACCGATGTTGAGGGGGTAGTTAAGGTCAAAGGGTGGAGCCATCTACTTCAAGAATGAGTTGAATACACTAAGTTACGACCCATTAGCGAAACAGGCTCTTTGGTCGTTCGAACCCATATCTAGTAAAAGTGATGGCTTGGTTATTCCCTTCCAACACCGGACAGGTGTCAGACTCTATATATCGTGTTACCACTTAGCAGAGTCTTGTATTTTTAATAAACAATTGTAATCCCCTAATGTGCCTCTTTCCTAATCGAAAGATAGGAGAGCACCCCTTCTCCCGAAGTTACGCCTCGTTAAGTAAGAACCTGGGCTAAGAGCGGGGTAGTTCAATTAAGGTATAGAGAAAGCTCCAAGCAACTACCATTGATCAACCTTATTCCAAAGGCAACCAACTTTCCATACTAGTTGTTACCTTATGCTGTGGCTAAGATAACTCAAGTGGGAGAGCTGTGTTACGGGTGACCTTATTACACGGGAAAGAACAAGTCATTCAACAAGGAGATTCAACAATTGTAGTGGCTTGGTTCGATCAAGTTGCTGAGTATCAGAGACTCATTCGAACTAAAACAAGGAGCAGGTGTTTACCAACTTTCAAATATTCTATTTCAGGGAAAAGATGAGAGTCGTAAGCGCGGTGAGGGGTGACAGAGGGCGTGTTTGTACGGTTCGTAGAAGGATATGAAAAAGTACTATTTAGTAAATATATATCTTTAGTATACTTAGTATATATCTTTTGTATAAAATATATATATATATATATATCTTTAGTATATAGTATATACCTCTAGTATATTTTGTGTATATTATTAGTATGTATTCTTAATATGTTTAATATATCTTTAATATATTTAGTATATCTAGTTTATATCTTTAGTATATAATAT
>JBDJHY010000094.1:6140050-6150713 GCA_039654485.1 Withania somnifera
GTAATACGAATATATACGAGGTAGGCATATATATATATATATATATATATTCTAATTAAATTTCTTGCATGGAATATACACAGTAGAAAATAATGATGTGACAATGGCATATCATAGGCATCGAATATTTGACTTTTCATTAATTTGAAATTTTTGGACGACTAACACATAATTCTGTGATTTTATTGTTTGCAAAAATATAACTTCAATGTTACAAATTAAGTATTAGTTTAATGATTTACTGTTATAGAAAATAATTTATGACTTTAATATTATAAAAGGAAATTTAATAACAATACTTAAAATTAAGAGAAAAGAGCATAGATTTTCACATAAAAAGCAAAGCATTTACATAAATATGGCCATTTAGTTTGATGTCAATCCAAAAAAATATTTTTCCATTCTGGGGCGCTGACGCAAGCATGACATAATCATTGATTGTCACTTACTGTATTTAGACTAATAAAAATATAGGAAAACTAATTAGTTAGGCTGAAACCAGAAGTAATTAAGAAAATTATTAAAGTCCTTTCTCTTTTTTTGTATTTTCTCATTTTTTTTAATTTTCAAATAATTTTTCTGTATTATCTATTTTTTTCTTCAAATCTTGTTAATCTTTTGTTGCTCTATTAATGTTGAATGTTGGGCGGGTTTTGGACTAAGGGTGTCAATGGACCGGTCCGAGCCGGACTGGTTCAAAAAATTTTGGCTCGGATCGGTTTCGGTTGGCTATTTTTGTGCCGGTTTTAAATTTGCCTGTTCAATTCGGGTTAATTTATTTGATCCGGAATGGTTCGACCTATATGAACAATGTCCAGTCCGAATGGTCGTTTTCTTTTTAAAAAATTAAGCGTGTTTAATTTATACAAATTAAATGCTTTGCTAAAGACATATACTATTTATTAATGATATATACTAAATCTACTAATGATTTACTATATACTAACGACATATACAAAATATGCTAGAGGTATATATAAATATTGTATACAAAAAATATATACTAACGATATACACAAAATATACTAGAGGCATATACTATATACTAGAAATATATATATATTATTTACTAAAGATATATATTTAAGTCTAAATATAGTAATATGTTAAACATATTAAGAATATACTAGAAATATACTAGATATGTATATTAAACATAATAAAAATATATACTGCAGATATAATCTAAATATACTAAAGATATATATTATATAATAAAGGAAGATAACAACATCGGAATAAAAAAGACTCAATTAGTTATTTTATTGATAATATTAAAAAAATAATTCAACGCTTAATATATTTCTCCAAACATCTTATTTAATCTATTAATACGATCTACTAGGTCACACTGGTCAAAATCAACAAATCTATATCTAGGATTTTCTTCTGCTGAAAAATAGGCTGACAATAGTTCTTCAATTTCTTCTTCTTCTTACCGATCTGGAACTAATCATTTATTTCTTCATTTCGATCGGATCCAGTCTTTGAGGCATAACTAGAACATTCATTGCATCCCAATAAATGTTGATGATCTCCAATTTGTTGTTGTTCCTGGCTTAATGCGCTCCCTGCAATTGTTAACATTGGAATATACATGACGTCCCTGGCCAGTGCTAATAAAATTAGAAAACTTGCTTACTTCGCCTGTCACCATGCCAGCGGGTTAACTTTCTTGCTAATTTCCTCGGGAGCATGCAACAAATAAAGATTTAGTTTATCATTGACTCTTTTTCATGAGGTAACCGGTATTATACTAAACAATTTGGTATTAGTAAAATCAGGCATAACATACGTCTGCCTTTTGAAAGATGATGATGATGGTTACTTTACAAAATAATGCTCACTAGATGGGTTGGTGTGGGATTATCAATGGTATAGTGATCATATAAATATTTCAAGTGTTGATTCGCGTCAGCCATAACCTCAAATAAACCAGGTTCTTAGTCAAATGTAATTTCTAAACTTGTATAAATCGTTGTACAAAACTCAATCATTGTTGTCTGTTTTAAAGAAAGATTTAATATAGCACCAATTAAGTAAATAAGGGGAATTGGGGAAAAATATTTTTATTAATTTTCAAACATTGCGCCAATATCATCTTCAAAACCACGTTTAGTCTTATATTCAGAAAGCAATAGAGATATTTTCACTAAATAAGACAGAATAGAACAAAGATTTGAGATAATATTGAGAATGAAAATACGTTAGTAAAAAATTTCTAAAAATACATTTGCTTCTCTAATTAGATTCCAAACCAAATTTTGTAGCATATACTCAGGTGCTTGGTAAAATTGGTTAAAAATAGCACTAATGGATTCCTATATTTGTAATAAATTTTTATAAATAAGTCACATCCCACCTAATTTTTATTTTTTCGGGCACTAATACTAATCTAGATTTAAGATTTGTGTAATAAAAGACAAAAGACTTTGCTTCGATGGGCTAATGTTAGGGATTGGTCAAATATCATGTAACAAGCCCATCTCAACTCAAACAAGTGATATCAAATCATGCATGGAGAAGTATAAGATAGGAAAGTAAACACCTCAATGGGCCACAAGGTCACAATAAGAGAACAAAAATTATTCAACCCACATGTATTTTCAACAATTTGCTACCATGTTCTTCTTCCAACATTATGTTCTTACAGAAAGACCACTGTTTGCTTAAATGAGGACAGAAGAAATCCAAGATAAAAAGGCCCTATTAACTCCAAACAAATCAAACCAAAACTAGCTTGAGACTGCATGTAAGACAATTCCAAATAAATGTCTTCTCATAGAGGAAAGTGGGGAAACTGGAAGAAAATTACTATATTAGTACATTCGCGAGCATCAGACACAAATTTTTGGGAAGTATCAGCAATGAATATAAAGAACTTGATGTGGTTTACTGGGTATAAGGTTCTATCTCAAATACCAGCCTGTTGTCTATATTCCATTTCTTGAAAAAGGCAGCCGAGTCCATTAAGCTTGCACTATGGGTAGGGCTAACGAAGGGCCGGACCATATTGATTAGAAAGCCACATTAGAGGATCAGTTGGCAGGTAAATGAAGTTTTGCCCATTTTCTCAGTCTAACCTTTTTTGTCCAACTTTATTCCCCAGCTGAAGCAAACAAAGGACAACACTCACATGAATAATGCCACAAACACACAGACAAGCTACGGTAGACGAGAAACCAACTCTGACATCATCTATCGTGCTTTGCTATAATGATACAGATCATATTCAGAGCATGCAAAAGGGGGAAAAAGATGACAAAATATACCCGCTTCATGTTGGATTTCTGAAATCCAGATCTCCTAAAAGATACATATCTACATCACTCACTGCTCTTACCACTAGACAAACACCCAGAGGGTGATACGAAGACATCCTCACAGTACATCCTAAGTCACAGAACTAAGATTATAAGGGGTTGTTTGGTATGAGCAATAAGGGATAGTAATCTCCGACCAAAATGCAGAATTATTTTATCCTGCATTTGCTTAGGGGTATTAATAAATTCTGGGGTTATTTATTTCACTATTTGTACTGCAATGATAAAATAAGTTATCTCGTATATATGGAGGAATAACTAATCTCATGGGATGAGTCTGTCTATCCCATCCCCATATAAAACAACCCCAAATGGTTCAAGCTTTGCGTGCGGGTTAACTTGAATACATTTGCAAAAGTAAGGTGTGCATAGCTGTAGCATGGCAAATGCCACAAAGGGAAAGATTTCCAGCTGATTTCAATCACAAACTCGTAGGAACAATTCCAGCAGAGATATACTAATCAAGAATGTCAAAGGGAAATACATCAAACAGTCAATCATTGTAATATTAAGCACCCAACGGTGTGACCTAGTGATTAATAAACTGAGTTGAGAAGATGTCATATTCAAATGTTATGGACAAAAAATATTAGAATTAATTGAGGTGAATGAAAGCTAGCCCAGACTATCAAAAAAGAATTATTCATTGTAATATTAAGTACTTGAGAGTGTGACCAAGAGGTCAAATCAAAAAGATTTCAAACCATAACATCTTATGTTAAAATCCCAATAAATACAAAAAAAAAAAACTACATTTAATTCACATATGTATACTTTAGGTGAACACAATCACCTCCATGAAATTAAGTTGTACACATGCATGCGAGTTGACTCTAACACCAATCAAATCTAGAATGAGCAAAATCCTAATCCAAATTGAAGGAAAAAAATACCTGGCAAGCAAACATTGTAATTCTGGTGGGCGTGACGGTTGATTCGAAGCAATTTAACGGGTCGATTTCACTGATGTGGTGTGTGGGGTTGAATTTGAGTCGGGTCAGGTCGGCTCAAGTTTGGTTAGATTCACGAGAAATCCAGAAATTGACTCAAATCAAAAGAGAAAAAATTGGTCCCTTTTTTCGATAGTGTATTAAAATTTTTCGTACAAATAAAGAGGAACTTTTAAAAATTGTTATAGTTTGGATTTAATTAAATATTTATAATTATAAAATGTTAATTATGTTACATAGCTACAAATTAAAAGAAGAAGAGCGACAAACGAGATTGAAAGATAGAAGGAAGAGGTGAGCGAGATTTGAAAAGAGAAAAAAAATAAGTGAGCAAAGATTAAAAAAAAAAAAAAAAAAAGGAAAGATGCTAAATATAGGTTATATTAATATAAAACTATAACTATATCCATTGTACCTAACACAATTGTAGGTTGTATTATCTAATATTGATACATATGTATTTATAATATCTAATACAATTGTTAACGGCGGATATATACTGTATCTCACATCACGTATATATCAATATGTAGTGATTAAAATTGTCTCGATATGTACTAATAAATGTTGAATTTTTATTTTCTATTCACATAATTAAGTATAGCATTTATTTTTCGACCTCGTATTATTATATTTAGCGACTTTTGTCTCATTTATACTTCTGGAGTAAATTACTCGTAAGACCTTTGAATAAAATTTAAGGATTATATAAAATACATACTAAATACTATATATAGTGAAGTATAGTTTTTTAATATACATTTGAATATCAGTAAATTTATCTTTTGTACTGTAATTTTAATTTGAATAAAGTAAATCTTGATGTGAATATTGAATGAGGAATCAAAAATTGGGGATATACATTCTTCCGATTTTATTATATGTGAAATATTTAAGAGAAGATAAATAAATTTAATTTATTTTAATCTATTTTATTGTATCAGTAAAGTTTTTAAAGGACGAGAAAGAATCTAATACTATAAATGGTTGAAGTTAGACATAATTAAAAAGATATCTCTTAAAAGGTAAGAATTAGCTTTTCTTTATGATGGTATACAATGAAATTTTTATTTAAAATTTTTTTGGATTAATAAATTTAATATGATCAAGCTAGAATTAAATACACTTATTTTCGCGTATATTATATATACTGAGTATATTTCTTAAATATAAATTGCATTTATTGGAGATTAATAAGGATGATAAAAATCTTGTAAAATTATAATGTACACATATTTCTTTGACTATCCTTTAATAATCCAAAGAATTTCATTGACTCATTAACGAAATTTTAAATGTTGGCAAAAAAACAATCACTAAAAAATCTATAATAAAACTACTGAAATAAATTTCTCTTTATCTAAATACTATATATGGTTTGTATATAATAGGAACTAAGAATTAAAAAGCACTTATGAATTATTCAAGGTTTTATTTTTACACAAAGATGGACAAGGCTTCAATTACTGTGTTTTTTCTAGTTGCTTTCTTGATGGTTTAATTGGATGTGCCCGGTTTGGTTGCTTGTCCGAAGGAAGGGCTATTTGATCCGATCAACTACGTAAGCCGTAACGCGCTAGTGCGCGTACTCCCTTCTCCCGGGATGAAGCCAACGAAGGAAAAGTAAAGGACACCCCAAAAACTCTTTAGCTTTAAATGGTCAAGTCTATTGATTTTATAATCTTTTGTACGTTTGTTATTATTTTAAGCTAGCACTTTTAACTTATCGCACGGCGATAATATTAATAAATTTTCGTAATTTTTCAGATAAGGTGACAGGCTTAAAAAAATGTAAGACAAAAGAAGATTGTAACGATCATGAAAATGGGCTGAGAACATGTGTTTGTGCTAATGGAACATGTGTATGCCATACACTCAACACATATGCTATTGATCATGAAGAAGGGACAAGTATTAAACTTGAAAGAATTTTCCTATAGTTGTATTGAAAATGTGGAGTTTGTGGTGGTGAAATGAAAATGTCTCATTTAATTGATGAAGACTAAAAGTATGTAATCATAATTATATTTTTGATGAATTAAATGGAAACAAAATTATTAGTTGGTCACATCATCTTTTGATTTTTTTTTTCTTTTTCGGTCTACTAAGAACTTTTACTAGTGACTTTAATTAATAATTAAAATTAATTAAATGGATAAAGTTTAAGAAACGTTAAAAAATTTAGTTATTGTTGTGAGCTTATTAAGTAAGCCAAGTGGCTAAAAGTAAAGCTTAGTGACTAAGCTTTACCTTTAGCCACATGGTAACCAATCAAGCCACCATAGTTGGTGACTAATGGCTTGTAATGCCATGTGTCAACCAACATGGTGGCTATATAAAGGTAAGAATGGCTGAATTTTTAGTTTAATTTTTCCTTCCATTTTAGTGTATTTTCCAATTTTAGTATATTTCTATAAATAGCAACTTTCCTTATATAGAAACTTTTCATATTTAGAATTTTGGTTTTGTATTATATTTTATTTTATAACAGTTTCTATATTATCATAAGACTATTCTTTATCTTAATCCAGGGTTGCAATCAGCTAGGAATAAAATTTACATATATTTAATTTTTTAAAATTTTACTTATGAGATTTTTGCTCGGTAAATGTTGTACTTTCACTCTTATTATCTTTTTAGGATTGTTTTGGACTAACATTTTTTTTTATAAAAATGAATTACATAAATAATCAAACCATACCATCTTTTTAGGTGCAATACATTAGGCACGATATATAATTCATGATATATTACATGTATCGCGGTTGCACAATATATTATTTGTCTAATCATGTACCTGAATAATTTAACATGTATCTGAAAAATTACTTGAGTTATGGATTGAGCTCAAGTTATACATTGTGACCCTGCATATTATTTAAAGGGTTTCTTGAGTTATTTATTGCACTCATAAATTTTGTATTACGAATCCTTCGTATGCATTGTATCTAAAAAAAATATAAAATATAATTTTAAAATTTAGTAATATAAAAACTAATAATTAAACTCCTATACTAACGTAGTTTATGTAATTTATTTTCCTTTTTTTTTAAATTAAAATAACTTTTCTAGTGACAATAAAGATAAGGTCCCAAACACACTTTTTTCAAACACATTTTATGTGATGATACTGAGGTAAGAATGTAATATGGTAGAAACAAGAGAAAAGAATGAATGATATTGTCTTTTAATACTATGTATAAATCCTTATTGTTCTCTTGCTTATCATTATTTATGGTCAACGTCAGAATTATATATGCTGCTCCACCTCCTTGCAATATACATTATATAATAGTCCCTTTCATTTTCCTTTTAACTACCCCACCTGCCTTCACTCCATTTCTTCCATATTCAAAATACAATTCTTTCATATTTAAAATTTAAAATACATTTTTTTTTGTATTTTAAACGTCACTTTAGAATTTAATGACCTCTTTAATAACATTGATCCATATAAAAAAAACTTCTGTCAATTAATAGATAATCGACTAACCAACGTATTTATAAGTATAAAAAATGCGAATAAATTTGTACCATCTATGTGGGCCGCCTATTTGAAATGAAAAGATAATTGTGCTAGTTAGTTATACTTTCTTTATATGGCTCAGCTCTTGCCAATTATTTTTTAATATATCATATTATATCTGGGTGAAAATTGTTTTTATTCTCTAACTTTACTATAAAAAGTTAAACTCTTCCCTCAATCTTAAATAATAATCAAAGTTTTTTATTCTAATTAAAATTTTAAAATATCTATTATTAATTTTTTTATTTTTTTAAAAATTATAATAATTTTATTTTATTAAATTAAGGTAACATTATTTTTTGGAGTGAAAAAAGTAAGAAATATTAATTATGTATATAAGCTAATGATGTTTTATAATAAAATAAATTAGTATAATAAGAAAGTTAATTTTATTAAATAATAATTAAAATTTTAATATTTATTTATAAATCTGAATTAGCACGTGATAATAACTATATAAATATAATTTGATGCATAAAAGATAAAGTAATTAAATTAAGGTCAAATTTTTAAAGATTATATTTATTTAGATATTAAATTTAAACTATAATTTATGTAATACTCCATTATGACAATCAAACTTGTTTATTTATATAGACAATGAATAATATCACCGCCTTTTCATATTCCTCATATTAAAAATAATTATTTTAATTTACTTGTACAATTTATGAAATCAAGATTTTTTTAAATATTTAGTTATGTTTATCCTTAATATTAAATTACGGCATAGAGTAGTAGTAGTCATATTTAAAGTTTCAAAGCAATATTAATAATATTAATTTAGCAATATATACCTTTAATTAAAATTTTCTTAAACGTTGTGTCATATCAAGAAAAGCTAAATAATACGAAATACATAGAGTAGAAGAGGGAGGGGGGAGACAAATATATGCGTATGCATGTAAAAATATATACACATGTTTAATGCATATAATATTAAGATAGCGATCATAAAAATAATATTAAAATTTATGACAAATTCATAAAAGTATTGTTCTATTTATAATGTTAATGAAACTTAAATAAAAAGTTATAAATACCTAGGTTAAAAAAATAAATTATATATAATATAAAAATTTATTACATAAATATACTTGATATAACAAGGATAAAATGAATATTGCATAAAATAAAATAAAAAGAGTTTGATTATTGTTCAAAATTGAAAAAAAAATAATTTAATTCTTAAAGCAAATTGAAGGATGAAAATGATTTTCACCCTACTATATTATATTACATTATATAATAATTTTATATTATTATACAAGATAACATATCAATTATTTGAAGAATAAATTTACAAGAAAAATTAAATCAAGCTATGTGAAATAGGTCAATAAAATGTTTAAACTCGATGTTATTTTATTTCTTAAAAATTTGGTTTGAATAAAAATTTTATGTTAACAAAATTAAATGAAAAAATCACCTAACAATGGTTGGGTGACTTTGTTAATGAAATATCAATAGTTAAGCTACTTTTAAATTATAAAATAAAAAAAAATGTTTAAGTGGACTACTTTTTATTGACTGATTATATGAAAAAAAAGAATAGGTTACAAGTATAATTACTATATAAAAAATATGATTTGGACAAAATCTAACTATTAATTAGCATCGATATAATACATTAAAAAAATATTATAAAATAAGTAAATGGAAGAACTTCTTCCACATGGCATTGGCATTGGCATTGGCATTGGCATTGGCATGGTTAACTTCAAATGAATCATCAAATGGTCGTTGAGAGAACAAGTTAATGGAGAGAAATAATACACCTTCAAATGAATCATCAAATGGTCGTTGAGAGAACAAGTTAATGGAGAGAAATAATACACAACAATCTAGTCGCCAAAACATCAGTATCGTATTTATGCCTTATTATAAAAAATAAAATGGTAGTATATATTTTCTTTACACATTATCATATAACGAGAGTTTAATCAATTCTAATTTCCTCGCCTTAAAATCAAGTTTGGTGATTAATTAATATAATAAGTGACCGACCATGGCCCTCTTCTCTAACCCCACAAATGAACCCTTTAATTAACACATGGACAAGGACATGACCTAATCACACCAAATAAAAAGTTTCAACTCAACCTATTATTATATATGTCATCCAATGATTTGTGCTGCCTCTGTTTTGTCTATCTCACTCATTGCCTAACCATCTTCTTCAAACTCATCCTTTTGGATTTTGTATTTTATTTTATTTTGTACCTTTATTGAGCAGTCCTTTTCTTACCAAGGAGACAATAATAATGACAAGGATTATTATTAATCAAATCAAGGAAAATCTTTCTGCAGATGAATTCTTTTCCTTCCTTTCTTTTTATTTTTAATATTACCATTACTAACTTTTTAGTAATATTCAAAATAATGGTCAGAGTTATCCTTTTCTTACCTAATTTTTTTTGTTTTTCAAATTTTGTATAGGAGATTTCCTAGTAAGACACCATTGAGTTTAGATGTCTCTAATTTACCTTGTCAATCAATGCGAAGGTTAGTGAATATTTTTAAACAACACAATGTTAGTTTCTTTCTTCTTTTTATCGATAAAGGTGGTTGAATTGATATAATAAGAGAGTATTTATTAAGTAGGTTAAGAATCGATTCCCTTTTTTTTTAATGCCTTTCTAATCAAGTATAC
This sequence comes from Withania somnifera, assembly GCA_039654485.1. NCBI lineage: Eukaryota > Viridiplantae > Streptophyta > Magnoliopsida > Solanales > Solanaceae > Withania > Withania somnifera. The sequence continues at coordinate 6,150,503 of JBDJHY010000094.1, forward strand.
TAAACTCTAAAGCAAATTTATCTCCAAGAGAGCTACTTTAAATTTCTTGGGAGAACAAAAAACACAAAGTATTATAGATATAATAGTCATACTAAGGAATATTTATCATTTAGTGGATTATAATATATCAATCAAGTGTTAGGGTATACTATTAATCATGCGGTTTTGATATAGTATTATTTATTGAACGATTGTATGTTTATTTATTCAT
>JBDJHY010000094.1:6169080-6190025 GCA_039654485.1 Withania somnifera
GGAAAATAGAACTTCTTTAAAAGTGAATTCTTTTTTCAATGTATTTTTACTTCCTTCACCCCCCCCCCCCCCCACCCTCTTTTTTTTCTTTAATTGAGATAGTGGTTTGTTCGTCTTTGCTCACGGAGGTCAATTATGATCGACAGAGGAAGAACAGTTTATTCCAAGTTTTCTTCATCTCTTTATGAGCTCATAGTCGCTAAGAGGAAAGAACAGTTTATTCCATCATTTCCGGGAGAAACCTAACTAAAGTGAAGTTAAATACTTAAATCAACTGTGATTCGCAAAATTTCTACCGAGCCTTATTCTTGCGAGTTATAAACTATATAATGAAGTTATATGAAGGTTTAAATTGGAAAATGAGTTCAAAAGAACAAAACGATCATGCTAGTCATTATGGTTTTCTTACAAGTTAATAAAGCACTAAATAGTATAAAAAAAAAAAAATTAAGAGGATGATAGGACCGTCTCATAATTTAAGTGTGTAATTAGTAATTTTACCAGAACTTAGATACTTTAACCTTATATTTTCTATGACAAACTAACAGAATTTCGAGCTTTGGAAAGTAATTGGAAAGAACATGATTGAATAAAATCTCTTAATAAGTAGAAAAATAAGGAGGTTATTAATGAGTAGTGATACTATATAATATTGCAATAAGAAGCACTAAAAGAAAACCAAAAAGAGAAAAAAGGTTTGACAATATGGACAAGGCTTCAGGGACTCGTATGTTTTTGATAGTCACCTTCTTGATCATTTCATGTGGTTAGTATAATAAACTAGCTAGCTAGGTCCTCCAAAAATTTTATCCAGGAATTAAAATTTCTTTACCACTTACAATATGAATAAATAAATAAAAAATCAGATTATAAGTAACCTACAAAAACAAATTTTCTTTTTCAAATTTATTGATATATTAACGAGTTACATAACAAATTTTGGGCTATGTGACAAGAAAGGAGTGTAAGACTAGAGAAAATTGTATTGTGTCTTGTAAGGAATTTGGAGTGCCAACTTGTGTTGGTGGGTCGTGTGTATGTTTAGCACCGAAGACAAATTCTCTCGATCAAAAAGGTACGTAATAATTCAAGATAATATTTTTTATTTACACGAACACATTTTATATATTGACAAATTATATAACTAAATTCCTCAATAATATATGTACTTGCGCATATTGATGAATTTTCTAATCTTCCATGTAGATGTTATGGCAGAAGAGGAATTTAGGAGTAACGCAGATTGTAAAAAACATCTAGCTGAAATGCCATTTTGTTTAGGAGGAATTTGCGAATGCATTTAATTAAAAGAAAGACATATATACTCCATTTCTTCATATATGAAGATCTTGAATTATACCTAAAGGAACTCTTATGTGTAAGATAATGTTTACTTTATGGCAATAAAGTGTACTTGTCATTTTTTCGTATGTATTTACTTGACAAAGCTTTTCATGATCAGACACCATATATTTAGCACAAATAAATAATTTTTAAATGAATTGAATTAAATTAATAAAATATTATAATGATCCTTCTAGTTATTTTTGTGTTATCACAATTTTCTTATATTATGGAGCTCTTCTATAGTGGCACTAAGTCATTTATGACTTATCAGGATTGATGGTATGGTTCCCGAGTCATTCGTTTTGATCGTTGTGTTCGTTTTCATGTTTAGAGCCCTGAATGTTGAAATCGTTGACTTCAGTCAACATTCTATAAATACGAACTCGAAATTAAAGTTCAATAGTTCTATTAGCTCCGGAACATGTACTTTGATTTAGATAGACTTTTGGTTTGTGTATGAAACCCTTTGTTGTGTTTTTATATGATTTTGTGTGTTTTTAGCATTTTGGAGTTCAAAGGTTGAGTTTGACCAACTTTTGATGATCGAAGCCTCAAATAATGAAGTAATGGTGGGTGAATTAGTAGAATTTGAAGAGGATAAAATAGGCATTACTATACATTTGGAATCAAATAATGTTGGTGTTGTATTAATGGGCGATGGTTTGTTGATACAAGAAGGAAGTTTTGTAAAAGCAACGGGAAGAATTGCTCAGATACCCGTGAGTGAGGCCTATTTGGATCGTGCTGTAAATGCCCTGGCTAAACCTATTGATGGAATGAAATTTCAGCTTCTGAATTTCGATTAATTGAATCTGCCGCCCCCGGTACTATTTCGAGTTTGAAAATCTAACTATGTCATCAACTCCGAAATGTCGAGTTTGGGTTATATGAGTTGTTCGATTAGGTCGGGGGCTAGTTGAGCTCGTTTTGATTACTCGGTTGAAATTTTAAAAATTTAAACCGAGGGTTGAGTATAGTCAATGTTTTACCGAAATGATCTCGGAGAAAAATTTTATCTACGCCATAGAGTCCAAAATGTCATTTGCATGCAGTTAACACATTTGGTTTGTATTCATCATTTTTCTAACCATCATTCAAGAATTAGAAGTAGGTTGGTTGTTGTCATCTGGTGTGCCAGAATGTACTCCTCGCGATCGTGACATCTTGTGATGCGATTGCATAGAGTTGGCCTCCTCAGCATTGAGATTGCGACATGAAATTACTCGATCGTGTAGCTCTACAATTCTCCTCTTCGTGATCACGACGTGCTCCGCGCAATAGTGAAGGCCAAGTTCCTTGAGCCACGATCGCATAGAGTCGGGCCTGCCAGTGTAGTATACCCTAAAACTCAAAATTTTCTCCATTTTTGTTATTCTTGTGCTTCAAAAATTCAAAATTCTCCATTGTTGGAACTTGGGCTTTTTTATATGACCTTGAGTAAGTTTGGAAAACATATTTCTTCAATTTTTTTTATTATTGGTAAATTTTCACTCTATTTTCATCAAATTTCATCCATAATTTTTCAAATTTCATCAAGTTATGTCCCTTTTTATACAGATTTTGACCCCAACTATAATTATAGCTTTGCGAGTATTGTTTGATTCGTATTAACATGTGGATAATATTTTTCTAGTTTCATAATCGTTGGAGCATTTTTGGAGCTTTTAGAGCTATTTTTTCGATATTTTTAGACTTGAGCTTCGGACGCTAGGTAGGCTATGGCTTACCGATCTGAGATTCGATTTATATTTAAAATAATTGTAGTAATTTTCATAACTTGAGGAGAAGCATACAATTTTCATAACCTGCCTGTTGTGCCTGCATGTTCAGAGGAGGAACATACAATTTTCATGTTTTACTAGCATCATTATAATATTTTGCATATTCTATCCTTAAATTTTGTTTGTTGGTTGTACTTTTCGGTTGTATGAAAATTTTTTGGGTTCTCATTCACTTGGTTGTATATTTCGGGTGTATGATTGCTCGTGGGGATTTTTTTTATTTATATTGTTGTGATCGGTTACCGTTATTTGATGGTTTTACTCTTGGGGCTCCCTTCATGCATGATATTATTTCACTTGTTTGTAGTACTCTTTCATTTCTATTCCCTTCATCTGAGGTTACCAGTATACTGCCATATTTATTTACTTCATTATCTTGTTAGCTAAGCACGGTTCAGGTACGTACTCAATCTTGGTTGCCTAAGTCTTCGATAGTATTAGCTAGCTTCTAGAGTTATCTGTTGCTTATCCTGTTAGCTAGCCTCTTTGTTTTTTCTCTACTTGTTTGAATTTTGTTGCGTGTCTTTCATTTTGTCTTTTACTACTCTTATTTTCTTATATGGATCCATTCGGCCAATGATATCTATTAGGTACCCAATTGCATTGGTTTTTTTGTTATTCATACTATACTTCGGTATCTTTATGATGCAGATTCAAGTACGAATGAGTGCCGCTGATTTTAGAGTTCGTGCTGACATTCTGATCCGAGGTAGAGGATGATCCTTGGCTATCGGATCTTGCTTCGCCTCCTCTTTCATATTGTTTATTGTTTTATTAGTTTCGTCTGACAATCTATGTACTCATTTCAAAATTGTTTTACTTTATCTTAGCGGCTCATGTATTAGATACTGAGTTTTGGGAATTTGTTTTATATACTGTAGTTAGACTTCCGCTTATCCTTCCGTTTTACTTATACCTTTTGCTTTTAGTTATTTTTTCTGTTCGCCTTATTGGATTGTTTGTCTATGGTGCGTTGTATGTGACCTTATTACCTGAGAAATCGGATGGTAAAAAATATTTTTTCGACTTAATAATGGAACTACTCAATATATTGGTCACATTTATGTGGATGCCTGTGAACGTGAAGGTCATAAAGTCTAATTTACAACGTAAATTTAAACATCTAATTTATGATGTAAATTAAAACATAGTATAAACATTTACAAAACTAATATCTACTATTCCAATTAATATTTCCATGTAACGAAAAGTTGAACCAAAATACTCATAATTATTACGACGAGAATGTTATATTTGTCGTAGGTAAGAAATTGACTAATATAATATTCTTTTGTACAGAGGTCAATCGAATCACGTACCAAATTTTTATGTCGCAAGGTTTGAATTTGTAAAATGCATCTAATTCCACCCATTTAACCAAGTAAAAAATTACCTTCTGAACCAAATGGAATTGTCAGAATCCAGAACTGACCTTGTTAATTTAAAATATTGACTTCTCAAATTTTTAACTTTTAAAATTGAAAATCTCAACCAATCCTCATCTGGTCATCTCAAAAATTGTGTAACCCATTGTCGCCAGTTATAAACAACATCATGAAGTTACAGGAAGGTTCAAGACTCAAGTTGAAAAATTTTATCCCTTCCAGTTAATCAAGTTTATTTCAACCTCATAATCGCTAAGAGGAAAAGTAATTTATTACATTATTTTTTAGAGAAATTAAACTCAAGTAAAATTAAATCGAGTCTGCTTCGTACATTTGTTACGAAGTAATAAGTTATAAACAATATAATGAAGTTACCCGATTGATTAAATTGAAAAAATAGGTTTAAAAGAATAACACAACCATGCGAGTCACTTTAATTTTCTTACATGATAATAAAATGGTAAATAATATAAAAAAATAAGTTCAAAAGGATACGATCGCCTCATAATTTAAGTGTGTAATAATTAATTATTTTACCATAATTTAGATACCATTTCCTTATATTTTCTTTGACTAACCTTCCATTGACCAATCAATAGAATTTCAAGCTTTGGGAAGTAATTGGAAAGGACATAATTGTATAAAATCTCATAATAAGTAAAAAAAAAATAAAAAAATTAAGAAGGTTATTGATTAATTAGATACTATATAATGTTGCAATAAGAAGCACTCTACAATACGCACACCCCAAAAAAAAAAAAAAAAAGGTTTGGCGCTATGGACAAGGCTTCAAGAACTTGTGTGTTTTTGATAGTCACCTTCTTCATTATTTCGTGTGGTTAGCATATATTTTTATTCTCTCTCTCAATGATCAAAGTTATATAACTAGCTAGCAAGGTTCTTCAAAAATTTATCGAGGAATTACGATTTTATTTTTTAAGAAAATAATTTATTAGATCTTTCTTTGTGTAAAAATGAATATTTCTTGTAAAAAGGACATACATTTTTTCTTAAATTAAGATTATAAGTGACCTACAAAATTAAGTTTGCTCGAATTTATTCATATACTAACTAGTTTTATCATAATTTTTAGGTGCTGTTACTGGAAAGGAGTGTAAGGCTAGAGTTGATTGTCATATATCATGTGTAGAATTTGGGGTGCCAACTTGTGTTGATGGGACGTGTGTATGTTTAGCACCCAAGACATACTCTCTCGATCAAAAAGGTACATAATAATTCAAGATAATATTTTTTTATTTACATAAACACATTTTATATACTGACAAATTATATAACTAAATTCTTCAACAATATTGATGAATTTTCTGATCTTTCATGTAGATGTGAAGATAGGAGAGGCATGTAAGAGTAACGCAGATTGTAAAAAATGTCTAGCTGGGATGCCATTTTGTGTAGGAGGAAAGTGTCAATGCATTTAACTAAAACAAGACATATATGGAGGTTTTGAATTATATTTGAAGGAACTCTAATGTATAACATAATGTTTACTTTATGGCAATAAAGTTTATTTTTATATGTCTCAAGGTTTGAGTTTGTAAAATGCGTCTAATTCACGTATTATAAGTCAGTGCTTTTTTATTTTTTCTAGATCAAAGTTTAGAGGGCTATATATAGAGAAATTTTTGGTTTGAGCTTGGTAGTTATTATCTTGGAGAAGGAAAGTTTATATCCAAATGGATGGTAAATAAAAATAAAGAAATAAATATACTTATTATAAAATTGTTCTTTTGTCTCAATTTGTTTGACACGCTTTTATCTTTACTAAAATGATTTGTAACCACACAAATATCTATGAGTTATTTTAGACATCACATTTCAAAAGTCTTAACTTTTTCATTTTTTAAACTCTGTGCCGAGTCAAAGTGTATCAAATAAATTGGGACGGAAGGAGTAATATTATGGATCCTCTCTAGAAAAATAGAGGTAATATTATATGGATCGTTTGATATTACTCCCTCCGTTTCAAATGATTTTTTTTTTTGTGGCAATACTAATACCAATTTTTCACATTGCATGTTTAAGATCACAAGATTAAAGGGCACTTTGGTATATTTAATTTAACTTTAATTTAAACTATAAAATTTAAAAATATTCTTTATTTTCTTAAACTCAGTATCAAGTTAAAAAATGTCACTTTTTTAAAATGGGGCGGTGTATTAATTAAATACTAAAATGTAAGAAAAAATATCACCCTCAATTTTAGTAAAATTGTCATATTATTTTTTCTTAAAGGAATGCTAAGTTAATAATGTATAAATATAAATGGTTGGAGAGAGTACTTGTCATTTTAAAAGTTCAACATAAAATTAACATTATTTTTGTTTTACCAATTAGTTGTAATATTTTTTGAAAAATACAAACATCTCAATTGTTGCAGATAAATAAAATACAAATTTATTGAAGATAGTGTATATTTTAAAATATAAATAAGGATAAAATAAGCAAACACATCTCATGTTAACAATAACTCTACACGTACAAAATTCTTATAATTCAATATCAATATAACTACAAAGAGATGTACAACAATAGAATGTAAGATGCGATGCGATGCAATGACCAATAATTGTACTGGTGTACACTTCCACCATAACAACATGTTTTGAGGTGAGATACGTGGGAAATTCGCGGACTTTATATACTTTTTCGATATTCTATCTCAGACTTTTTCGTTATTTTACATCAAACTCGTAAATCATCATCACTCATCCAGAATCATTTTCCATCACTCATATAAAAGAGTACATTTTTCTTTCAAAACATTGTTTTAGATATTAAAAATCTCGTGATTACAGTAAAGTAAGTTTTAAATAAAATAAGTATATAACAATCTCTTTTTCAAAACAAATACATAGGCTTCAAGCCTCCTCAAATAATGGAGTTTCTTTTAAATTAATGATGGTAGATCACACTTCCTCAGTCAATCAAATTACCTTCATGTGATGATCACTATGGTAAAATTACACCTAATATATAATAGAATGTATAAAATTAAGTACAACAAAACGACATAATTTTTAAGTCTTGAGCTATTTATCAGCTAAAATCTCATTTTGTGTATCACAACATTAAATCATCTCATTTGATACTTTAACCCTATATTTCGCCTAACACATAACATGCTTTACACAATAAATTGCCACCAAGCTAAAATTAGAAAAGTAAGTCTTAACCTATCTAGAGTGTCATAAAAAGTTTCATAACAATCACTGATGAACCTTTCCTTTCAAACAACTTCAAAATACTCTTATTCTATCTAGAACGATACTCTACAAGTGAATACAAGTCTATTAATACTCATATTTTCATACCTTTATCTCGAGCCCAAAAAGTCAATCCCGAACAGTCCAAGGTCGAACACTAACTTACTTTAAAATTCATTTACAATACATTAAGAAACACAGATATGAAAATTCATTGAAAATGATTTTCGAATTGACCATCAAATGATCAAAATACAATTTTTTTTACTTTGGCCCGAAATTCTTGATTTTCATGCTCATACACGAATATAAACAACAAAATTGATTTATCCATGACATATTGTTCGGAAATTTCAAAATTCAATTACAAACAGAACTTCAAAACAATGATTTTTTTTTAGGTTCGAAATCTCAATTTTGTAAATCAAAGCATGAAAAAATTAATAGGTATTCTTGAAAAAAAGAGGTAAAATCACTTATCCGATATTTATACGAGAAAAATGCATTAAAAATCACCTTAATAAGATTTTCTAACTTTTAAACTATTGAAAATACCAAAGTCCCGAAATCTACTTTTATGAAATTGTTGAGACCTTTCGTGAAAACTACATGGTCACAAGAAAAGGCCTCATGATGGGACATAATTCACTTTGCGATTGCGACTTTGGTTTCAGCTGCATCAACAATTCTTTTATTAAAACAATCATAACTACCTCATAGGACCAAAACGATCACCCGAATTAATTATAATTTTTTTACAAGATAATGAAAAGGTAATAATATAAAATAATAAGTTTAGGAAGATGATTAGATCGTCTCATAATTAAAATGTGTAATTAATAATTTCACCATAATTTAAATACGTTATCCTTATATCTTCTTTGACTAACCTTTCATTGACCAACCAATCAAATTTCAAGCTTTAGGAAGAAATTCGAAAGCACAAGATTGTATAAAATAATGAAGTTATTAATGAATTAGATACTATATAATGTTGCAATAAGAAGCACACAAATATAACCCCCCAAAACGGTAAGTCAATATGGACAAGGCTTCAAGGATTCATATGTACTTGATAGTCACCCTATTCATTATTTCATGTGGTTATTATATCTCTATTCTCTCTTCCTTTTTTACGATGGAAGTTATATAACTAGCTAGCTAGTTCTCCAAAAATTTATCAAGAAATTTAGATTTTTTGCCACTTACAAAAAAAAATTCAAATCTTTCTTTGTGTAAAAATAAAGATTTAATATAAAAGTGATGTAAAATTCAAATGGATCGTATGCACAATAAATTTGAACGACTCAGAATAAATTGAAATGATAAACGAATGATCCAGTAACCCGCCCAAAGGTGCGCTCAAATGGACTAGGACAAGGTTCACTAAACTGTACTTCACCTAACCAAAACCTTGTTAAATTGAATTTTGCAAAGTTATTTTCTCAATAAGTTTGTACTCTCATTTATTAAAATAGTGGTTTGTTTATCTTCGGCCTTAGATATTGATTATGACAGAACCACGCCAAATTTTTGTATGTCTTTTATTATTCCTTTTGATTGCTTTGTTGAGAATTATAAGACACCTAATTATTAGAGCATAAGACAAAATGAATACAAGAACAATCCATAACCATACTCATTCCATAAAACACAATTGCTTTTACAAATGGCTCTATCTTGAGTTTGCAATGCTCATTACACAAAAACAATTTGCTTAAAAGAATTGCTCTATCTTGAGCTTTAAATGTAATCTTTTTCTTAAAAAAAAAAATCACAATAACATTTACAGGCACCAGAAGAAGATTACCATGAACAGAAAATCAATCAAAGAATCTGTACAAAGGTAACCAACAGTACTACTGTCATTTAACCACCAACCACTCTAGAATATCCTTTCTTTTGCCAAAAACATAGAATCCTAAAGTAGAAAGTAATGAGACGAGGATTGCCAAGACAATGTACTTGTGTTGTTGTTGCTTTGCCTGTAGTTGAACCTCTGTCTCCTCTGACTTGACAACTATATTAGGCTCTTCATTTGTTTAAACGGAAGACTTACTGCTCCGATCTGTCGGTTTATCAGGAAGTAATTCGTTGATCACCTAACAAGTAAGGATTATTGAATGTAGTAAACATCTGTATGAAGCAAGTACAAACATAATCATCGATTAGAGCAGCAGATCGTTATCATTAAAGATCGATTAAAATTTGAGAAATTTTGCTCCTTTGTTGAGTTTCTGCTTAAGAGGAGACACTGAAGAAAACACTACGTAATAAAAATATGTAATATGTTGCCCACACCAGAAAGTTATGTCCAAATGAATACATTAAAAATGTTTACGTTGTTTGAATATTACATAGCATAGAACAAGATCACTGATCCTCAGAACCATAATTTATTAGTATGTGCTGCTAGGTTCGGTCAGGTCAGACATAATGAGCATCTTTAGACTTCGTTTATAGTAACCAAGAAATCCTAGAGGGCCAGTGGCACATGGTTTGAAACTCAATGGATAATAAGACCACCCCTCCACCCTTCACCTTAATACCAGGTTATTTTTTTGATGCAGGGTTCAAACTTGTGACACACACCTATCCACACATCACAAGTTGCTTTCACCAGTAGAACAAAGCCTTGGGGCTATGTTTAGACTACTTTCTACGGTGAGTTATGCATAAAAACTGAAATTTTTGGTTTGAGTGTGGTGGTCGTTATGTTGAGATGGAAAATGTATGTCAGAGTGCATCGTAAATGTCATCTGGAAGATGCTTTTTAAGAAAAACAAAAAGATGCCAGCTGGAAGACTAAACCTATATAAGCTCAATATTCAGTGTGCCTTTGCAAAAGCATAGTCATAAGACCTCACAAATCATGTGCCGAGTCTGTTCATTAAAAAGAGTGAGAAACATGCAAATCCCAAGGCTTAATCAAAACTCAAGTCTATATTGAGAGAAATACAGCATATTTCAGTTTGGATAAATATTACTTCAAACAGGACTGGAGTGTCGTCAAAAATCATAACTAAATAAAAACATCAATAGTGTCGTTGAAAGAAGAAACTTTCATATACATCAGATATGCAGTGTATCTAATGATTCAGTCTAGATGATGTTCCTTCTGAAAAGGTAATTATATGATCATAATATCAAACAGCAAGCAGCACCCACAATGTCCTACTTTTTCTACAGGAAAGCAGGCTATTCAGGGGCATACAGTAGAACATAACATACTTAGGAAATGCTGCATGAATGAAGGAAAATAAATACCTAGGAGCTTTTCGGTAGGGATTCTGTTTGCAGTTCACTAGAACTGTCTGCAGCAGTAGCAATTGCTGAGGCAACTCTAGAAGCTAATCCAATATCATCACCTCCATTCTCAAGAACATTTTTGGGTGGCTGCTGCTTTGTTAACTCCAACTTCTTTTTCAGTGATTTGTTTTCCTTGGCCAAACAAAAAATCTGCCACGGAAGAAAAAAGAATGATTACAATCGCTTCTAACTTTTGAATTTCCATACAGAAATCAACAGCAGAAGAAAACCAAAGCACCTGTTTTTGTACTCGCTCCCTTTCTACAGCCAGTTGCTCAACCAAATCCATTATAAAGCTGGTTTTGATGCTAATGTCTTTTGCACTTGCAAGTTTCTCAACAGTAGCTTGATTCAAAGAAGTCTCCAATCCTTCAACTCTTGATCTTAGAAACTCTACTTCTTTGGTAAGTTCTAAATTAGCTCTAGATAAAATAAGGCTCTGTTGCTCTTCATGCTCAGTCTTGCTTTCGGCTTTTAAGACCTTTTGTTTTAGTTCATCAATCAAAGTTTCCATATCCCAAATGGCAGAATACAACATATTCTGTTGTTCTTGACCTACTTCGGATGATGTCTTAGCATGTTGTAACTGAAGTTCTAATTCCCTGACCTGCTTCTCAAGAATGCTGACCTTTTTAGCATTACTTCCATTACTACTCTTGAGAAAATCCAGCTCTTCGTGCAGTTCCAGGTTTGTCTCCGTCAAATGTGCCACCTTTTCCTCTGCACTTTCTGCCTTATGTTCTGCAATATTGACGTCTTCTTTCTGAGATTCTACGATACATTCCAGTTCTTTAAGCTGCTCTTCGCTCACTTCATTCAGTTCATTTGCTTTCAGTAATTTAGACTCGGATTCTTTCAACTTATCTTCTAAAAGTTTCAGCCTGTCTCTTAAACAGGATACTTCGGTGTTTTCAGCAGCAAGTTGTTTGTTGCAGCTATTAAGGTTTTGAATGGTAATATCTTTGGCATTTATCTGTCCTATGCAATTATCAATCTTCAATGTGAAATCTTTCTCTCGTTGAAGTGCACCGTTCAAATTGAAGTTAACAAGCTTTAGTCGCCCCACCATCTCTTTGGAAATTCCCATTAGTACCTCTGCTGCATTTTCTGACACTAAGAACCTACCCCATATAACCTCTGCACCCTCTTCCATGCACAGAGCTACTTGCTCCGTTAAACGGAGCTTCAACTTTAGATCATCTTCATTTTGTTTAAGTAGAGTCAACTTTTTCTCAAGATCCAGTTCTCTTTCAAGCGATTTTTCTAACATTCTTAATATACGTCTTTGCTCAACTGTCTGCGCGTGTGGCTTCAATTCTCTAGCTGAACCATTATTAATTTCTGATAAATCCAAATTCATCCTATGTCTCCCTGTTAATACATACACCAGAAAAAGATGCAATGTCTTTGACATGTTAATAAAGAAAGGAAAAAAAATGTGTTCTTGAACATAATAATACGTTCCACAACTTACATTCATTTTGGTTGAAAGCGAACGAGGTCATCTGTAACTTGGCAAGCTGCATCTTCATTTCTAGGATACGCTCCTTTGATTGTCTCAACAACTCTTCAGTATCATGAAATTTATTCTCCATTATAATATGCAACTCACTAAATTCTCTGCACATAGGTATCTTTTGCCTCACTTCAATGATAAGGTCTTGAAGAGTGCCTATGAAATTGTCCAGTAATCTTATCTCGGAGTTTAAAATGGTAGATAAGTTATCCAACGTCAGTACTTTCTCAATTGAGTCAGGAGAAATCTCATCATTCTCGAAAGATATTGCTTCAACCTCATTTTCGCAGGCCAAGACACGCATCAAAAGATTGTCAAGATTCATCAATTTCTCATCAGAATACGCAAGGTCCAAATCTACTATATTCAAGATTTCCATGGAACTCCTCATCACTTCCATGTCCTTGGCTTCACTTGAGTGATTTTCGATCAACAATGTTTCCATTACTTGTGGATTGATAATATCAGTAGTACATACAGCCAATTTTTCAGTTTCCATTGATCAGTGCTTCTGATAGGGCAGCTGGAAATGGGAAGGAAAGCATCACGGATGAAAATGCACGCACATACTAGTTTCCAAAGTGAACAGACCAAATGAATAAGTAGGAAGCTAAGAAGACAGAGAACTTGAAGGGATGTTTAGAAAACTTGAGGTATACATAAGCTTATATTCGTTAAACTGCGCCTTCTCTATATTTCTTGTACTCTAATAGGTGCCGAGGCAATTGGTTAGCTATATATAGTTTTGACTAATTTGGCAGAATCACCTTTCTTTCATAATAGTATACATTATACACAAGTCAACTTTTGATAGGAAGACAATAACCTAAAAGCAAGGTAAAAAGATTATGTGAGGATGAAAGGTAAGCGAGACATTAAAACAAAAAAGATCATCCTCACGCTTACACAGAAGAACAAATGCTTGAAAATTTTACACCACGAGCCCTTTTACAGCAAAATGGATATCTCCAAGCATTTCAGATTTCTAAGAGACATAACACGTTCTGAGCCCTCAAAGTTGTCTAGAATAAAGGTATGTTGTTGTATTGTCATTTGTCTAACCCCATAACATCTTTTATGCAAGCAAAGGAACTAATCAGTCGATTATTTACAGATAATCAATCTGAATTTTTCACTCATGCTTCAACCGTACCGTCATGACTTCGTTAAGACTTCCTCATTGTTCAATTCCTTTCTTTCCTTAACGCAATCTTCTCACTTTCTCCTCACAAATAAACAGAACACCGGTGCAACTGAATATTGAACGAGAACGAAGTGCTATTTGAGAAAATATCAAAATAGCTAATAACCATGAAGAAGATTCAAATCTCAAACTTAGGGTTAGAGCAACACGCCACCTAAATTAGCTAAAATGTAATAAGGATTATGAAAAAGTCCATCTACCTAATCTTTCTGCATACTCTTCTTAACTATGATTTCTTACAGTCTATTAAAGTTGTAAACAAGTATTATAGAAATCAAACTGCTTATCTCTGTTGAGAATTCGACCACACAGCTTCTGTTCTATCTCTCTATTAAACAAGAACTCCTACAAACTGTCAACACAAGCTACTTTAGTTTGTTGTACCCAGTGTGAAGGCACGATTTTCACTAATGGGATTCAAAATATAAAGAAGTAGACAAACAAAGAAGCCAGGGGATTCAACATATAGTACTATAGATACATAAAAACAATTTTGACCTTATAGATACAACATAATCTTATGGCTAAGGGGGCTCGGATAAACCCCCTTGCACTCCCTAGCTCCGCTTATGGATGTACCTACTAACTTCATCTATGACACACTAAACCTAATATAGGACATGGAGCTTCTAAGTACTTATAGCCTCAGATTAACAGCAGCAGCATGTAAATGTTAAAGAGAACATAATTTAACTTCCCCCATGCTCAAATCACAGAAACTTGTTGTGCCCATCTCTTGTTTTAGTGAAAGTTGAAGGCTTTTCCACAACAAATTATGTAGAAGCACTAAACAAGAAAACTTCTCCTGCTTTTTTTACAGCTCCCACCATCATATGTTGCCTTGGAAACTCGAACACACAACCTTATTTTGGAGCTGGAGGGTGCTTACTATCGGAGCAACCCTTTCTTGTCCTCAAACAAAAAAAGAGGACAGCAGGGGAAGGACAAATCATATGGTTCTACTATACGCAGTCTTAGCCTTCAGTATTGCAAGAGGTTGTTTCTATGACTTGGACCCGTGAACTCGTGTTAACGTGGCAACAATTTTATCAATTAGACTAAGGAAACAAGAAGCCTTTGTACCAACAAAAACACTATAATAACACAAAACTAAGTAACTCAGAACCCCTCCCTAGAAGCTCCCACCTTTTTTTTTCCTAGAGGTGGAAGGTGCTTACCATCAGAACAACCCTCTCTTATCATATTATATCAACGAAAACACTATAATACAAAAGTAAGTAATTCTTAAAACTTCTCCAAACTATGAATAATTAAGTCACAAGGAACCAGTAAACCTTCAAAAAAGAATTCAAGAAATGAAACAAAACAAGATTTTCACTACATACCTTTTTGTGAGGGAGAAAAATAATATTATGTGGTTCCTAGTAAATAATCTCCCCACGCCATGGAAGATAGAAAAGCTCTCATTCAATTACCTTTCCATTTTTCACATAACTTGTATAGAGTGGCAAAGAATTTTGTGATCTACAAGGGGTCGACCTTAAGATATTATTTGGCTCATGAGTTGGTGGCTAAAGTGTTAATTAACATGGGTCCCACAACATTCAGACAAACCAATGGCATCTCCCCACGTCAGCAACATGAGAAATAAACCATATTTCACGTGAAACCTTTAATGTTATAGTACTTTGTTGTTCAATGTTCTGTAATTTGAGATTCTTGATTTTGTGTAAGAAGTTTATGGTTTTTTGGATAAAAATAAGAGAGAAATTTAGAGTGGAAATGAAATGATTGTTGGGAGATAGTGGTGGGGGATATACATGAGTTGTAAGAAAAATCAATAATTGAGGATTTAGGCTGTTGGAGTCTAAACAATAATATAACGTACGATAATAATGTTAAAATCCAGCCTCCTATGTTTTCTCTTTGGTCGTTTGATATTTGTTTTGCTGTTTGATTAATTTGAATTTATCTTGAAAAGCAGCGGACGAGTCATTTTTTAAGTAACAAGTTCATTCGAATTTTCTTAACAAAAAATTATATTATTTATCCATTTGCTTAATTCATGTATTTAATTTTTTAAATTTTGAATCTGCTTACTAAAAATTCAGTTCCGCCGATGTTGGAACTTGAAAAGTTTCATTTGGTGGAGTGAAGAGCTTTCTGTCAAACCGGATTTGATACCCAGAATTCAGATCTACATCTCTTATTAAAAATAAAAAAAGTATGCATTATTTTACCACAACCTTTTAGGGCTGTTCAAATGTTGGTAATTACTTTTAACTATTATGGTTTGTTTGACTAACTTTAGTTCGCGGTGAAAAGTATCATTTTAAAGTAAAAAGAAGCTTTAAATTTATAATTTCTAATCAAAAATAAAATAATATTTATCATTCCACCATAATCTCTAATGGCATAATCTCAATTACTTTTAACTATTAGGGCTAGTCTAGCTTGCAATTAAGTTATCCCGGCATTATGAGAGCATAATAACACCAAAATTAGGAATTATTTAGTAGCTAAACTTTATTTTTTGGCAGGTATTTTATTTATTATTACATTAAAAATAATTATGAGATATAAGTAATATGTTTTTGGTTTTAATAAATAAATTAAAATAAATATTCATTTTAAATTTTAAACTTCGTTAAGTTTCTTAAAATACTCATCTTTGAATTTTAAATAAAAGGTACTATAACTGAGAATAGTTAATGTCTAAAGTATTTAAAACATATTTGACTCCATGAATATTAATTGCATACCATATAAAATGAAACAAAAAAATTGAGTAATTGAATAAAAATTAAATATCAGATTAATAGGAGATTTTGTAATTAAGGATTTGTTCTCTTTATTTTTTCTGGTTTGTATAACTTCCTAATTAACCCCACAAAAAATTAAATTAGATAGAAATATTTTATTTAAATTTTTTTAGCTTGAGATAATATAGAGCAAATAATGATCCTTATCAAAAATTGAACATTTGCCAATTATTAGACCTTAATAAATATGGAGTCAGCCATAAGGTAGTAAAATCAGGACTTTGGATTCTGCAATATATCAGAGAATTGATTATTCCTTTTAAAGTTTCAAGACAAGTGAAAGAAATAGTACACTATGAAAAATGCTTAATTATGCGCCCAGTAATTAACGGAGGAGGTTAAAAAGTTATAAAATTTTAAATTTTTAGTGGAGATAAAAAATATTAGATAATTTTTTTTTTTTTAGTTCTAATCTTGAAGGGCAAAGTTACTTGGTATATGTTATCAGTAAGAGGTGATATGTACATAAATTTAATTGAGATGACGGACCTAAAATTTTCATCAAAAAAAAAATTTAATATATTAAAAAAATAATGATTAAACCCTTAGATTCCTTGTCTCTTTTCTTATATTATTCAAACTTTAGACCTTGTTTGAATATATGCTTAGTGAACAAATGGATCTGAGCCCACTTTGGCAGTGGACTAAGGCCGAAGCAAAATATCAATATATACTAGTCTTGTTTCAAGGACATATTACACACATTGTAAAATATGAACCCGCTTGACGTCCGAAAACTTTATTACATAATCGATTTGACAATCAACAAGTACAAAATATATAATGTTAGTGTTCACTCACAATTAATTAAATATTACTACTAGTACTACGAATTATTCACTTTTTACAATAAGCTCAATGTTCTATAATCTATATAGCTTTTCTTTGACGTTGCATAATTATTGGCATAATTCAATGATCAGTCTAGACGTGCAACCTTTAATTGATTAAAGTTAAGATCATCTTCACTTTACTAATATTGCCACACATATCTGAATTTTGTAATTATATAAGTATATTTTATCGTTTATAGGTTTAGGAAACAATTGAGGTATAAATTATAATTGGTGATTTTCTTACAAATTATAATTTCTCTTTTTCATGTAATTACAGCCACGCCGACCTCTCTTAACATAGTTTGATTATATTATTTGTTAAATTGTACAACAACAATTACTAATTGATGTCTTAGGGAATTACACGTGTCGGCAAATCATTGAACTAAGGAATCTTTATCTATATATATATATAACAAAAAAAAATTATTGTAATGAGTTTTTATCTGAACTTCCTAATTTGGACTATTCTAGGATGGGATTTTGTTCTTGGGTTGTTGCTATAAAACTATATGTTATAAGATTTATTTGTTAATAAAAAAATATTTATTTAATTTTTGTATAAAAAAACTTGGCTCTCCACTTGATAATACCTAGTAAAACCAACCCGATCAATACAAATCATTTTTACCTCTTACACTGTCCCTTTTATTAATTTTTTTTTTAATTTAGTAGTGTTGCTCTCTCTAAGATTTAAAAACATAGAGTAGCACTATAGCAATTTTATAAAGCAAAGTGTGAAAGAGATTCCATTATTCTAATGCTAATAATGTTTTAGGCATATGTGATTTCAAGTCCCAAAGCCAACTAATAATAATGACCTAAGATAAAAGAAAGAGGGACAGTCCATCTACAGTGTAGCCTATATTAAATTAAAAAAAAAAAAAAAAAAAAGAAGAAGAAACATAAAAGTGATCAATAAAATAGTGACAATAAAAAGGATAGGATATATAATTGTATTATCAATTATGCATATCTTCTTCTATTTTCCCAGGGTAAAAAGATTATTTTGATAAGTTTTTTGGCTCGAAAAACATATTTTTTTCATTTCATATTAAGTAAATTATTAAAATAATATATATTTATTAAAAATAATTAAAATATAATTTAGACCTAATTTTTTATTTTTATCTTTTTTAATTATTTTAAAATTAGTCTTAAAATAAAAATGATTATTAATAAAAAAATATAAAAAAAAGCAAAATAAAAAATATTTCTAATATTTTTATTAAATTTTAAACAATTAAATTATTTTAAATCACTAAAAAATCTCAACAATTCAGTTAATATAGGACGAAGAAAGTATAACCAATGCAAGAATATAAGAAAATTAAAGCAGCAAAATGGCAAGATAAATACAGGTGCAGCAACAAATAATAATGCACGTTAAAGAATAAAAAGTTACATCGATAACTTAATAAAATTACAATAAGAAGAAGGGACAAGGAGACTAACCCTTTGTGACAACACTTATGTTATGTCTAATTATTTTTTTAAGTTTTTTTTTAATTCACCTTTACCTCTCCTAGCTTATATCATAGTTAGATAATATCTCACACTTCATTGTTGACGTATTTTCGCAACTCTTCTTCATATGCAATATTATTTTGTCTCACTTTTTTATCTTATTTATCGTAAAAGTCATTTCCGCCTTAGATGTCTGATGTAATTTCGTTCCTATAATTCTTTCTTTCATTAAGTATTTCTACACTTTCATATGAACATCCTCTTCCACTTTATATCCATTAATTGAACATGAATATTTTAACGGTCCAATAATCAATTTCTTACAAGAAGCAAGTAATATTTATTATGTCTTGTATATATCTTTAATTTATTTAAAAATATTTGTATAGGCAGGAGTTCAAAAGGAAAATCACAACATATAAACTTATCTGGCTATTAGTTATTTTTGTATGTATTAACTATTAATTATCTCAATAAAAATAAAATAAAATTTAAATTAAATTAAATTTTTACTGAATTTAAAAATATGTCATTTTCTCTATAATTGATTAAACAAGAAAAAAAGATCACACAATGTGTGACGCAAAGGTTCAGGACACAGTAACTCGAGTGGAAAATCATTTTTTTAATTTTTGAGCAACTTATTTTTTAGAGAAAATATTTGTTAAAATATTCTAATTGAAATTATTATAAATATTTTTCTTCGTACCAAATACATCTTTATATGAGATAATTTATTATAACTATATAGATATCTAATATTTATTTTAGACTACTCATTTTATGTCTTTTTCTTCCTTAAAGTTTGTACCTATAAATCGGACTGTATTTATAATATATAGTTATAATTTAAAAACATTATAAAATATAATTATATTTGAATTTTGTATAACAAATACACAATACACACTAATATATGTCGATACAACTCTTAACTGATACAACATAATTATATTTCAAACGATAGCTATTTATGAATTTGCTTCATTATTAATGGGGTGAAACTTGAAAGTGATTAAGAATTTTAAACAAGAGTTAGCTTTGGTGGAAGGATAACATTAAGATGTGATTAAGCCATTAATTAAATTAGATGACCATTTTCTTGAAGACATTACCAACCCCGAAATTTTTAATTGAATTAATAAATAAATTAAAGTATTTATTTTAGTATAAGACTCAAGTAAAATAAAACACACGGTATAGTTTTTTATTTATTCTATTACTAACTATAATAATTTCTAATTGAATTCTTCAAGTTAGGTTAATTATATAAAATATAGGGAAAATGTTCCCATTTGTCCATTAAATTCATGACTTGGAGCTGAAATACCTAAAAAAAAAATTAGCTCATATATATCTTTACCATTACACAATGACTCATATATACTCCTATCATTACAAAAATGACTCACATATACTCTTTTGTTTAAGGGGTCAATATTTAACATACCAAAAATTATTATTATTTTTAATTTTTAGTTGAAAGTTATGTGACGCTTAAATAATCTCACTCAACAAAAATTTACCATATATAATTCATCCAATTGGAAATAAAAAGTCCAGTTACTCAAATAAACGTTTTATTTAATCATCCACTGCATTACCACGCTTGAGAAAAAAAAAAGTTAATAAATAACACTCACTCATATAAACTTAATGCATTTTACTTAATAACCTACTTCAATAGCACGTTAAAGGTAATATACCTCTCGTCTTAAATATATACCCCTATACTTATTGAAAATGCTCACATATACTTTTTTTCATAACGAACCAACATTTAATAAATGAAAAAAAAAATCTGAATTTTAATTGAGAAAATACTATGTGTCTCTTAAAATAATCTCACTCAATATATTTTCTTTACGAGAGATTTTGAATTTGATTTACGAAAATAATAATTTATTTTAAAATATATTTTTTATTTATTATTTTTTTTTACAACTCAATATAAAAAATATTACAACTTATATATTTCTCATATATATTTTAATATCTAAATTTAATTTTAAAATAAGGTATGAAAGGAAAATTATAACTTATATATTTCTCATAAAAAAATTTAATATCTAAATTTAATTTTAAAACAAGGC
>JBDJHY010000094.1:6328775-6343329 GCA_039654485.1 Withania somnifera
TCGTGGTGTTGATTGCATCTGCCCAGAAAGTCTTGGGTAGTACAATGTGTATTCTCATAATTCGGGCACGCTCGTTCAACGCTCAATTTATTCTTTCCAACATCCCATTCTTCTGGGGCGTACTTGGAAAAGTCTTAACATCTTGATCCCATTATCAACACAATACTACTTGAAGTGGATGGACTCTCCACCATTTTCATACCTCAAACTCTTCAACTTGAGGTCTGTCTCATTCTCAACCATGACCTTCCACTTCTTGAAAACAACAAACATGTTAGATTTATTCTTTATAAAATAAACTCATACCTTTCTCGTTGAATCATTAATAAAAGTTACATAGTACCGTGATCCTTCGAGTGAAGGGACATAGGATGGTCCCCACACATTAGTGTGCACCAATCTAGCTTCTTAGCTTTTAGATCCCTTCCCGCGCTTGAAAAACTGACTCACCTTTGCTTTTCAAGAATGCAACTCTCATACATGTGATGATCCACCTTCTTCAACTCTGAAAGCATGCCATTAGTCACCTGAAACTTCATGCCTTTCTCACTCATATACCCAGCCTGTAATGCCACAACTCTAACTTCTTGGAGTTTTTTACAACAACGATCGTATCATGACAGTTCTTCGTCATATAAAGAGTACCCGTCTTGTGAGCTCAACCAACTACCATAGCGCTCTTTGTTACCTTCCAAGCCTTGTTACTTAAGATAATATGGTGCCCTTTATCATCAATCTGACCCACTGAAATTAGATTATGCATCATATTTGGCACATTCCTGACCTTCGTTATCTTCCATATCTAGACATGTTTATATTAATGTCCCCGATGCCAACAATGTCTAAGGGCTTGTCATCTGCCAGATAGATGTTTTCATGATTACCAGCAATACAGTTCTCCATGATGTCACCGTGTGTGGTGGTTTTGAAAGACACTCCTGAGTCGAGTAACCAAGAGTCGATATGAGTATCAATAGACAACAGTTCATCAATGTCTTTTGTGGCGGCATTGATTCCACCCGTGTTGTCCTCCTTCTTTGGTGGTGTTTTGCAGTACTTCATGATGTGACATGATTTTCCCCAGTTGCAGCACTTAAATGGTTTCCTGGGTCTGGATTGACCCCTGCCATTCTTGACTCTATCATAATTTCTTCTTCTGTTCGCTACATTTAAAGAAAAACTTATCGATGTCTCCCCAAAATCTATTCTATGAATCTCCTCAACGAGAATATGATCTCTAACATCATTGGACTTTAGTTTTTCACTACTGACAGAATTACTCACCGCTGTCCTTATTGTCTCCCAATTATTCAACAGAAAAGCCAAAAAAATTAAGGCTCTTTCTTCTTCTTCAAACTCGATTTCAACCAATGACTATTGATTGACAATCATGTTGAATTCGTTCACGTGTGTCGCAACAAAAGTTCCTTCATCCATCTTTAGGTGAAAAAGTTTCTTCATGAGAAGTACCTTATTGTTAGCTGAAGGTTTCTTATACATGTCAGACAGAACCTTCATCATGCTTGCAGTGATCTTCTCATTCTCCACTTTGTGAGCGACGTTCTTAGACAACATCAATCGAATGACTCCCAGAACCTCTCTGTCGAGAAGATTCCACTCTGCCTCTTCCATCTTCTTCGACTTTGAACTCTGTGGTTGATGAAGCTTTTTGCAGTACATATAATACTGGACCTGCATTTTCCAAAGTGCATAATTTGTACCCTCTAATTTCTCAATCTCGTGCGTCGAACCATCTTCACCTCCCATCATTTTCTGAATCGTAACTCAACCTGTTGCGCTGATACCAGTTGTTAGGATTTGAGCTCTATATCCGACTTTACCAGAAGATAATTTAAATTGACAAAAACACACATAGATTTATAGTGGTTCACTCTCAATACGATAGCTACGTCCACTTTGTTGCTGCAGATTTCACTATAAACCCAAATCGAGAGTTGTGTTTACAATTTCTTTTACACTCTTAGTGAAAGCTCTCTTATGTGTTATTGTCTTTCAAGGACAAATACTAATTGAGTCTCAAATTTTCTCAAGTTCTATTCCTATTTATAGATAATAAGTGGTGTTTCCTTTTATATCCAATACCAACTTCGAATAGAAATAAAAAATCTAAATTCTATTTCAAATACGATTGAAAACCAAAAAAGAGTAATATTAGGCTCCACAACACAACAATTATCCACATTAGCTATTTGTTGAACTTGCTCAATTGTGTATCGTTGCGATTGGTGAGTTTCTTTTCTACCTGAGAAGTAATCGCAAGGATATTGTTTGTCCCAGGCACCAAAATCTACCATAGACTCTAAAGAAGTCAGACACATTTTCTTCTCTTTATGTTTCACTTCTGGCTCACAAACTTGGATTGTTTTCTTAATCGTTTGAGCATCCTTTGAGTTACTATCGATTGAGAAATGGTTGAGGATCTCTGGTAATTTGTTCATAGACAGGGGAATTGATTCCACAAATTGTCGATGCAAAAATGGTGCTTCGTCTTTATTTAGGAGAGAGGGAAAGTCGATCACTTTCCCTTTCTCCAAGTCCTCCTCTAATAAGAAGTATAGTTTCAAAGGACCATCATTCTCCAATTTGCTTCCTTCAGTTACTTGTTTGATCACATTCTTGCTAGAATTTTCGATCTTTTTTAGCACGAGGCATTCATGCTCTGAACTAACAGCACGATGCCAACTAATGACTATATATCCAACTAAACCATAGTACACTTTCTCCGTAGTGTTATCTTGTTTAAGCTGAGGACCAACAAAGTCTGTAAAATCATGAAAATTCTTCTAGTTTGAGACGTGTATGTGATACTGTCCTTAAGATATAAACACATATAGTAAATTTTATTGTATACCTGATTGAGGAAGGAAATCTTTGATGACTTTGGGATTTAAGTGTTGGGCAATTTTATTTTCCCAATAAACTCTGGAGATATCCCTGCATAACTAGTTGCTACAAAAGCAAGCTACATATATATGCAAGAACCAAAAAAAAAAAAAAAAAAAAAAACTTCTCCAAGTTATTATTATGTATTTAACTTGAAATTGTTGTAGAAACTCATATATTAAACTTCAAAATTTGAATTCGTTTCCGTCCTTAGCTCAACGAGATTGTCGTTTCTATACAAAAGAGATGAAGGAGGTATGGTTTTTCAACCCTTAAAAGTTAAAAGAGAACTTAATACGCTAAACGGTCAAAAATTACATATAAGCATATAATAGTCTGTCTGTCGTCAAGATTCTGGAAATTAAACATAGGAAGAATTACTTTGTATAAAAATGGTCTAATTGAGATGCTAAATTTTATTTTTTGCCTATCACGATGGACTTGTATAATTTCTGCTTGTACTTTCATTATATCATGCTCCCCCTCTGCTATAAAGATCACGTCGCTATACAATGTTCTTCTCTTTAATTATTAATTATTCAATAAAATGCTACTCTACTTTCTTTTCCCGCTCATAGAATTCTTATTTCATGATGTTAGAACACCATAATATTCGTCTTTTTGAGTTAATGTGCAAACTAAAAATGAAATTGAAATAAGTCGATTTAACTTTTGGTACAAACGATTAAGTATATCATAAGTAATCTCAATATTTTGTATGCATATTCTTTTCCATTATCATACTGAAAATACGAAATTGAGGAGTGAAAGTCATTAAAAAATCGTCGTGTAAAATTATATAAAAGAATATTTGTTGAAGTCAATCCACATAATAATGGAATTCTGGATTACTCCTCAATAAAACTGATTAATTTATATTAACCTTTTAACTGATCTAAAAGGTTCTCTTTCTCAAGCCCGTGCCATTTATAATTCTCCAACACAAGTAGTTGAAGAATTCCCTATACAACTCGCATGTCCTATAACTAGGAAAAAAAAACTCTAGTTTACTTGTATAGCGTCATCACAAGGGAGATAAAGGCGTTGTCGTACGGGTCCGAAAGGATCCATCAAATCCTGGTGTTGTATTTTGGATTTGATGTGAATACGGAGAAATACAAATTGTTTCATCTTAGTTCATGTGATTGTGAGGATTGTATCTATTGGAATGAGGAGG
Organism: Withania somnifera; assembly: GCA_039654485.1. Lineage (NCBI taxonomy): Eukaryota > Viridiplantae > Streptophyta > Magnoliopsida > Solanales > Solanaceae > Withania > Withania somnifera. The sequence continues at coordinate 6,332,857 of JBDJHY010000094.1, forward strand.
ATATGTCAGATACTATCAACCTCTTTCACTACTGAATAAAATGAAAGCTGTATTGTGGGGAAAGCTAGTTGTTTATAGGGGATGCAATAGGTCAACAAGGTTTTGGAGGAGAAGGCGACAGTTGAAACAGAAAATATGGAGCTTTATGAGCACCTCAACTACTACTACTTTGATATTGCCCTGTTATTTTCCCTTAAAAATGTCTTTGTAGTTTTGTCGAAAACATTATCCCTTTAACATCTATTGATGTCTAGAAATATTCTTTCTAGTTTCTGGTTGTCTTGATTGAAAGCAGAAAACATTGACGAGACAATAGTGTCGACATTATCATTTTTCCTTGAGCCATACTAGTCGTTTTGTTTGACAACATTATCCCATTTTTATGTAAGTTGAGTATACTTGGATCAATACATTTTGTCAATGCTTTAATCTTTTTTGTACTACTGACCTTTAATTGATTGAATTGTTTGGGATTCAGAAGTGGAAAAAATCGTTGTATTAGCACAGTAAGAAAGGTACATGGTCTAAAACAAGAAATACACATAGCAGCATGTGCTTGTATATATAAATTATTAACCTCAGAATACTCTCAACATCTTAGAGTGTGTTTCCTCAGAATACATATACTACCCCGAAAAGGGTAGGAAAGAATCCAAAAAAGTATAATTATGAAACAAATGTGATTCATTAGGAAGTGATAAAAATGAAAGGGATACACACTCCTGATTTTGGACGTGGAGGGGGAACACGAAAACTGAGTTGATTTGACTTGGAACCGCGCCATGCCTAGTTGCCTCATCTCAAACATAAACAGCCGCCTGTGAAAGATAGAGTGAGACCAGCAATCTGCATAGTGCTTGTGTCAACATATCCAGTAACCTGCGCTAAAGCACATGAATGATCAAGGGTCAATCAAAACCTACGCATTGATATTAGATATCTCGACAAACGTGACATGAATCATTTGGAAGAGCAGTTGAAATTGAAGGAACAAAGCACAACAGAATAGATCAACAAGCAGCTAGCAGATGTGTTTACTGAAGCACTTAGCAACAGGATGTATCATAACTTAATTGCAAGTTGGGCATGTGTAATATGAATGCACAAACTTGAGGGAAGGCGCACTAAGGATGATTCTTAGGCCCTAATGAAGTTTAGTTCCTCTATTTTAGAGATTTTATTCATTGTCTTTATATTGTATAAATTTCCTAGTTAGGTCTCCGTTTTTTGTATAAATATCAGCATAAATTGGCTGTATAGATGCGAGGCTAATAAAATCTCTTTTCTCAAAAACCTCACTTGTCTAAATGAGTGTGACGTAAAAGTGAGCACATATATAAGATATCATGATATTGAACAGGACAGTTAGTAGTGCATTAAAATCGTAATCACAAGTCCAGTGAGCACCGTGTAAGATATCATGATAGTGAAGAAGAATATCTAACGTCAAGAAACCAATAAAGATAATATCAAAGTGGGAGAGGACAATTTTCATGTGTGTACCATGTACCGTTCTATAAACCGTGTATTTGTATGAAGCAAACTGCCAGTTCTCTACATTCTCCATTGATTTCGTACATTTTTCCCTGTAAACATGCAAAATATCTCTTCAGCATCTTAGCAATGACCTATTTATAAACTAATCAAAATCCCATCCAAATTATCCAAATCTAGAAATGCAGATGAAAGAGTGTCAAAGGGACTGCCAGAGTTCTACTGATTGCAGACTCAAGAAGGGCAGACCGGTGCAGGAAGCACGTTAACAGGGTCCCGGAAAACAGCTGCAACCTAAGGGTCATATGATGTAGACGGTAAGTGTTAGTGGCGAATGAACAAGGATAGAGACTGAGAAAGAGAGGTAAAATATCAATATATCAAGAGAAAGCCACAGAGAAAAACATTGAACGTGACACAGTGGAAGAAGAGAATTGTCGAATGTGGTTGATAGTCTTGAGGACATGCAAGGGGACGACTCAATGGAAAAGGGCGTACAAGTGAAACATGGTATATAATTGGCAAGAAAGTACCGGGGGTACAATCCTAATAGCTCAACAAACATCAGTGTTCGCCTAAAATCCCAAATATACCCATGTTCATACACCAATATCTTCCAAAACAACCACAGATACAAGTCCCCGAATGCAAAACACAATGTCACAAAACAAATGTTCCAGTTTTACCCCGAATTAAGTGCATAGGAGCTAGGACAATCAAATCCAGCGAGCTTTACCCATCTATGAAGAATGCCTATATTCTTTCTCATCACTGGCTTTATATTTGATAGCTCATCGGAGAAGCGGTCTTTCTAAAGGATAACACTAGTTCATATGTCTAGCTCTACACCTATACCATAAAGAAACACTGATACAGCAATGATCCACAAGAAATGATTTCATTAAGATTGTGCTAAGTAGCCACTGGGAAGAGCTTTCACTAAACGTTGCTCTTTTTCATGAAAAAACAAGAGAGACCACAGGCTTAAAATCAAATATCCAGGATAAGAGCCACAAACGAGAATCTGGCAAAGATATCTTGAGGTCAATGCTCCAGGTAGAGAGTCAGATGTCTCATGTGGGCATCTGGAAGAACCAACCTATACAAGTTTAGCAACCTATGGAACAGACTCAGCTTTGTGAATAAATTTCTGCATATAAAGTTGGCTTTAATTTAGTCAATCATCAAGTAATACCATTCCGTTTAAAATTATGTAGCATAGTTTAACCAGAAACGGAGTTTAAGAAAGAAAGACTTTTGGAAATTGGGTTTTCAAACATGCCATCGGGATAAAATGGAAAATTCAAAGTTAAATTGTTTCCAATAAGAGAACGTGTCGTTCTTTTTGTAACATATTAATATGGACGTATTGCCACTGCCACATAAAATGGATCCGGAGAAGTACTCTTACTAGTCAGGGAAAAAGTACTATTATTTAAGCATAGATGATTCTACACGTAATTTTGACCCTACTCGATTTTGCATTATTTTAGCTTAAATATTTCCTTTTTGGTCTAATATTGCTATCTTGAATTTCACTCCATTTTAAGTAGATTTTATTTCACTTTTAGTAGATGTTTTTTTGAAAAATCAAAAGTTTACTACAAAAGGAACCATATTTTAGGATCATAAACTTTATTTTCATTTTTAAAAAAGGAAAAGTAAATGTACAAAACATATTGTTTTTTTAAATATTAGATTTCTTTTATTTTTATTATTTTTACATTTCAAATTCGGAAAATTTAAAGATTAAACCAAGAATACATTGCCACCTCACAAGATTCCTTCCAAGAATACATTGCCACCTCACAAGATTCCTTCTAACAAACTCTATCCTCTTTTTCTTGCTCACCACTCCACTCGCACAATCACATGTTTTTCACTCACCTCACCTCACTCGACACTACATTTTTTTACACTAAATACACAGATCCTTCACCTCACTGCAACCTCCAATTTCTACACTACACCAACTCCCTCACACCTCACTAATTCACACTACACAGCAACACAATTCCATATACTCACACCATAACCATCACACACACTCACCTGCAAACACCTCAAAATTCCAATTTCCTCACTCATCAACCGACTCCACCTCCACCATTTTCATTTTGTGTTTTTCCAACAAAACTTTTACACATCGAAGCTTTTTATCAACTTGATGTTCTGTTTGGACAATTTCAGCAGGTGTTTTGGGTGAAATTCAACAGAGATTTACCGTGGGGTGGAGTTTGGGTGTAAAAGTGAATAATGTGATCTTTGCATGAGTGTGGCAGTGAGGTGTAATAATATGTTTGTATTTGTGTGTGTTAGGAGCGTTGAGTGGAATGGAATTGAAATTGTGAGTGCAGTGATTAAAGTGTGAAGTGAGTGTGCGCCGTTGGTGTAGTGTGGCAGTGAAGTGGTCAGCCGGTAGTGGCGTGAGTGAATTGGTGAGTAATTTAGGAAGGTGGGGGTGATTTGTATGTGGAAAAATGGGACAAAAATGGTGATGAATTGGAGGGTAGTGGATTCTGGTGGAAGATTGTGAGAATTAGAGGTTGTGAAGTTGTAGAATGTGGCCTGTGAAGTGTTTGTGAGGTACGAAGGTGATGGTAAAAATGGAGTTGTAGTGCACTGTAGGTATTGAATTCAATAGGTGTATGTGTGTGTTAGTGAGTGTAAAAAAAATGTGAGAGCATGTGAGATGTGAGTGAGGTTAAAAAAATGTGACTGTGGAGTGGTGAGCAAGAAAAAGAGGATAGAGTTTGTTACAAAGAATCTTGTGAGGTGGCTATATTGGCTTAATACCTGTATTTTCTAATTTCAAATGTAAAAAAAAAAAAAAAGAATCTCATAGCTAGAAACAAACATTTTTTTTTTTAAGAAAATGAAAATATAACTTATGATCCTAAAAAAAAAAACACTTAAGATCCCAAATTATGATTCCTTTTTTGTAACTTTTGTTTTTTTTTTTCAACTAAGATCTACTAAAAATGAAATAAAATTCAAGATAACAATATTAAAAGGAAAATATTTAAGCTAAAATAGTTCATAATCGAGTAGGGTCAAAATTACACGTCTACAAGATTAACAAGAACCTTATGGAGATCTAATAGTTCTTTGAGGAAGTACAATAATAGTGTCAAGCAATTAACAGGCATCAGATAGGTTGATTCACAATATACTACTCGGAATATCCTACCAATTTATGATCCTTTGACTAGTCACATTATTATACTACGCTACCACTAGGACTTGTTTATATGTTTGTTCTTCCTATAAGCCTATATCAGTTACAAAGAAAATATGCAAGTGTGCTAACGGAAGGTAATATAAAGCAGCCTTTAAGCAAGAGCTAGAAATGCATGAAGCACATGTAAACACGAGAGAAATTTTCGTTTATTGCTGACCTTCAACTCAGATGATGCCATTAATCATCTCCAAGAACTCAAGCCATAACAGCTCCAGCAGTAATACAAGTCGCATGCCCCAATTGACTGCTGCAGACTAGGATTCAAAAGGACAGCTGGCTATGCGTTTCTGAGGATCTGCAAAAAAAAATCATTGAAGAGTTAATCCAAATAGACTTGCAATTTATTCGAAAGAGAACACATCTGATGATGAAAAATCTTCCCTGCCGCTCAATTTTGCCCGAGGGATGAGACAAAAGTGAAAGGGAGTCAAAGGCAGAGGCCAATTAACATACCAACAGTTGTGACCATGACAGGTCCACCAGGAGCCTCTAGGAACAGACAAACCAAAGACGCATGGTCAACTTAATAAGTTAGGATAAACAAGATGAAAATGAAACGCATGCTTCTCTTCCAAGCCAAATGATAATACTCAATATTTGGCCCCGCCAATATCTCTATATTTTCATTTTAGTGGAGGAACCGATGCAAAATTCTGAAGGTACTCAGGTTTCCTTTTTCTCAAAAAAAAAAAAAAAAAAAAAAAAAAAAAAAAGAACTTGGAATCTTTAGCAAAATGAACTCATACTTCAAGAACTCTAATGCTTATGCTTTCTTTATAATTCTAATTTAGATTGAATGGTTAAACTCTCATAAAGTAAGATATGTAAACGAGATGAATGATTATGTAAACTCTCATAAGAATGATTATGTAAGAACTATAAGACAATGATGTAAGGGGCAACTCAAAAGACACCACATAACAGTTTCAGGGAAGAAAAAAACAGAGAATTAAACAGGAAATCTAGACTAAGGAGCACAAATGTGCAGGCAAATGAAAATAATTAATTTCATAAGAAAAAATGAATTCATATAGAGAGTCAAGGAAAAATGTAGAGCACTTAAAATTTGAAATATTTGAAATGAGCTTCACACAAAGACAAACAGTTCTAATAAGTCAGCACTGGAATAAAGTTAAAGGTAACTGAAACAAGATAGATTTAGCTTTCAATAACAAGATTTTTTTTGGACAAACCAAATAAACAAGGATACAATACCATAATCGAAAAACAGGACGGAATAACATTCTATACCTGTCAACTTTTCCTACAGATGCCCAAGTCCTTTGTCTTCCTCCATACAAAATGAGCTTGACAGAGGACATAATTTCCCTATGACCTGACCTATTAAGTCCATGCAACTGCATAGTCAGTGCAACTACAAACCTTTCCTACCAAAAACAATTTAAGACAGGTAAGAGTTACTGAACAGGTCCACATACCTTAAAAAATCAAGTTACAGCTTCTAGGAAGTTTTCTCGTAACATCTAACGAACCAAGAAGCTACATATTGCAACGGAGCACATTAATCATTAATCATCCTGAATTGGTGTCCCATACACTTAACCACAATCAGAATCAGTATCTAACCCACACTTAATCATCAAAGAAGACAACTGGAACACAGAATTGTGATCACAAATACGACGGTAACTGTTAAGTATAACAAAGCAAATTTGTGAATCAACAGATATTCCATGAAACAACATCATACGCAGGAAACTCTCCATGCCAACTAGTAAGTTTCTTTTGCACAACCTATTAATCACAGCACTGTAATCTTTAATAGAGATTTCAAATCCCTTCTCAACCATCTTTTGGAACAGAACCACTGCCCTATGCACTGATCCTTTTGCACAATGTGCTTTTATTAGAATAGTGTAATCACATTTTATCAAGCCAACATCTTGGAGTGTAGAAAATAGTTCCTCAGCATCCGTTAGCTCTCCGTGTGTACATATACCATTAAGTAGAATGTTGTATGTGACACGACTTGGCTGAAGTTTGTGCACCGCCATCTCTTTATACAATTGGAAAGCACCTTTCATATCTCCAGCTTTGCATAAACTTTTAATAATGGTGTTGTAAAAGACTACATCAGGCTGAAAACCATCCGGTAACATACTCTTTATTATCCGGACAGACTCATGCATCTGCCCTCTTATACAGAGGCATTTCATTATCACTGTGTAAGTAACATGAGTTGGCTCTATGCCCCTTGCTTTCATTTCCTCTAGCAACTCAAAAACAGCTTGTGTTTTTCCTTCTTCGCCATAGGCATCCATAAGAGTTGTGTACGTCCTCACTGATGGTATCAACCCATATGCACATGTAGTGTCAAACCACTTTCTTGCATCATCTAATTTTTTGGCTTTGCAGAACCCATATATTAAGGAATTGAATGTAACTATGCTTGGCGTTATTCCTTTCCCTGTTATTAGTTCATATACCTGAACAGCCTCAAAGATGTCACCAAGTTTTGCATATCCGTCAATCATTATATTACCCAAAACAATATCATCTATTAAGTTGCAGTTTATTAAAGCGTCAAACAGAACTCTTGCCTCACATATGTACCCTTTCTCACAGAAGCTTTTGAGAATATATCTATGAGCAAGAATATTTGGAATAATTCTCTTACAACACATATCTTTATACAATTGAAAAGCCATCTCAACCAATCCTTGCTTACAAAGGCCTCGAATGAGAATCGAGTACATGATATGATCTGGTTTACGACCACTGCTCTCTATCTCATGGAACAAATTCAGAGCTTCATCTAAACGTCCGCTTTTACACAAACTACTAAGTAACATGTTGTCTGAGATATCACTGGCATGGACCCCCTCCTTTAAAGACATCTCTTCTCTCAACTTAATACTCTCATCAACATTACCTGCCTTGCAATATTCACAGTTCAACATTGTATATGTGAAACTATCAGGAATTATGCCTTTCTGAAGCATTTCATTAATGAACTTTCGGACACCATTCATCATACCAAGCAAGTGAAATCCTTTGGCCAGGACATTATAAGTTTCCAGATCAGGCTCTAGACCATGTTTTTTCATATCATGTATGAACTCCAACGCTTCTTCCATTGCACCCACCACACTTAACCCGTGAATGAGAATATTGTAACTATATAAATTGGGATGTAATCCACACTTAAACATCATACAAAAGAATGACTTAGCAACGTCTACAGAACCCATTTTACATGAACTCGACATAAGAGTATTGAAAGACACAACACAAGGCTCAGACTCTCTACATTCAGTCCCTCGAACAAAATCAACTGCTTTTTGCATCAAGAATTGTCTGCACAGACCATCTATAAGAATGGAATTAGTATACTCACTCGGGTTTATCCCACTGGCTCTGATTTCATCATAAACATCCCATATGTTATCAGTGTGCCTCAAATTATACAACAAATGATTGTACGCAAATAATGAAGCCTGGATACCGAAATCTTTCATCTTAGCAAAAACAAAGAGAGCATCATCAACCATCTGACAATGGGAATAAGCAGAAACCAGCACATCCCAGACAACATGATTAGAATCCCATCTCTGAAAGCGACCCAAAAGCAGCTGGCATATCAAATAAGCTGAACCAGAGCCTGATTGGAATCACAACAAATTTATAAAAACAGCAAAATGAGTAATGTAAGAAGTACTCCCTCTGTCTCACATTTCGCGTCCAATCAAAAACAGACAAACAAATAGAGACACATAGGGAGCAACAACAGCAAAAAATAGAACCTTTAAGGACAAAAGCACAAGAAACCCATACCTTCTTGTTGAACCATATATTGTAAATGAAACTTCAAAGCTCTAAACCTTTGCTTTTTAGCCAAAACATGAGCAACAACAATGTATGAAACTCGTGTATGCTTAAACCCATACTCATTTCTCAACAAGTAAAAGAACTCAATGGCAGATTCGTAATTATCCACAACACTTAAGTTCTCAACAATGGCTTCTATTTCCAATGGGTCATTAAGGTCCAAGTTCAAATTTTTAAAACATGGGTTAGTTTTAAAAAGCTTTGCTGAGCCTTTGAAAGGATTTTGGAAAAAAAGATTGAGGATTCTGGAAATTGCGGGGGTAGGGGTTGGGGGTTCAGGGTGGTAGACGGCGAGGTTGGCAGTGGAGAAAGAGGGTTTAAGGAGGTTGAGTAATCGTGAATTTAGAGGTGATTTGAGGCATAATCTAAGCATTAGGAGGAGGAAGAAGATAAAAGAATGAAGGTTTTTGAGGGGTTTAGGGTTTAAGATATAAAAAGGAATGGGTTATTGGTTGGTGGGGTGAGTGAGACCCAAATGAAACGAAGACGTTTTTAAATTTTTCTTTTCTAAAAAAGAAAAATGCTCTTGGGGTGTGTTTGTAAGGAAGGAAAATATTTTTCTGTCAAAAATGTTTTATTAGGAATGTGATTCTCTTATTTATTATTCTTCCACAATTATGTATCCATTAAAAGACTAATGGAGTAGTTATATTCAGCATGTCTTGTTTATTCCCGACATGTAATGGCATCTTAGAGTAAATAGAAATGGGTCAGAGTTTGTAAATATTTAAATTTAATCTATTTACTGGATAATTTATTAAATGACGACAAAGAAGCCTCAAAAAAGCATCAAATATTTCTAATGACATTCATAAAGCAATTCTAGTACATAATTAATTATATTTAAGACAAAATTATAAGAATGGGGGAGTGTTGGGCGTAGGAGGTCAGGGTGTGGAGTAGTTGGAGTTGGGCGAATCTATGATTATGAGGGTTGGCACTTGGAAGAAGACAAATACAAACTATTTTTCTACTTCCAATTTTTCACTATGCAAATCAACGTCTTTATTTTTAAAAAATGAGTGAAGGTAGGAATGCGAGGGTGTCAATGGTTAGGCCAGGATGAGGTAGTTTGGGGCTAAGGTGGGGGTTTATGGGGTGATCGAGGTGTGGCAAGAGTGGGGTAGGGAGGAGATAACTATGTGACTTATTTTTTAAATATTTTAATTAAAAAAAATGAGAAAATAAAAAAGTAATTTTCTCTAAAAGGAGCATGCTCTTAGTAATAAGTGAACCCGAATTGGTATAAGTAATTTTTTGAAGAAATTAAGAAAGTATTAATTCTCTTGTTTAAATTTATATGGGTATAATAAATGTTAGAATAAAATTTTTAAAATATTTTTTTTAGTGTTACATAAATAAAATAAAAAAATAAAGGTGTGTCAATAACACAAAAGCTAGTCGTAAATTGGAGGGGCCCAATTTTGTGATATAACTTATGCTATTTCTTTCGAACGCCAATTTTGATTTAATTGGTTTGTCGTATACTAAAAATATTATAAATTATAATAATTAATAATTTAAAATATTTTTTATTTTAATTTATTTATGAAAAAGAAAAACTAACATATTCTATTATATAAAAATAATATAAAAAATTATCATAAATCACAATAATTAACAACTTAAAATATTTAAAGGTACATAAAAATTCGATTGACTTTCGAAATACAATTCGATGCCACATAAATTTTGGACAAAGGATGTAACATATATTATTTAAAAAGAAAGTAAAATTTATTATAAATGGTAATAATTAAAAGTTATTTATATAAATATAAAAAATTCGGTTGGCTCTTGAATTCTATCAGTACCGCATAAGTTGGGACATAATAAGTAGCATATATTATTTAAAAATGACGTAAAAAATATAATAAATCACTATATTT
>JBDJHY010000094.1:6397551-6408437 GCA_039654485.1 Withania somnifera
GGTCTTGAGAAAATTATATTTGACTGCCTTTAATTTATAAATTTCACACATTGTAATAAACAAAAATTGTCCCCTTGGAACTAAGCTCAAAACTCAAAACAGAAAAGGTGGTAGGGTTTTAGTTTTTTCTTGTTGTATTAGTACCAAAATTAGGGCTTAATGTCGGCCATAAACAAAGTTACAACACGACATAATCCCCATATTCTTATAAACCAAACTCCTAATTACAACAAAATGTAACACACTTCATTTTCCTAAGTCAAAATTGTATTCCCAAAAGATACTATATTTTTTTTTTACTTGATAGGGGAATTACTATATGCTAAGGATTCGTACAGTTAAAGCGTTACTTACTATATGATAAGAGTAATTAAAAAGCCGACTTTAACTAGTTTGGGATAGTTATTTTACGGGCGAACGGACTTGTTATGTATGGGACGTCGTCTTCTAACCCAATGATAGTCCATTGTGAAGAAATCAGAAGTGTCTTTCCCTTCAACCCACTCTTGCCTTGTTCCTTTTCTTGCAGGCACCATTTCTGCACCTTCTTCCTCATGTTCTTTACCTGGACACACATATGTCATATCGTGAAAATTATTAGTCGTTTTGATAAATTGAATTTGTAATATTTCCAAGTTTTGGAAACTATGATTAACTGGTCATTTATATTATGTATTATCTAAAAGCACCCTTGATCTTATTCTAATATATATTACAGTTAGTGTTAATTAAGTGAGACAATGTTTAATTCAAAATCTTTATTAATGTTTTTATTAAGGGGCAGGGTGTGAATACCTTTTTCAGAGGGGAGTTTTAGAAATATCAAATTTGAGGGTTAAAATTACTCCTTCATAGCTATACTTTGCTAATCACAATTAAAATGAATTTTGACATACATATATAATTGAAATTTGTGTATGTGTGCCGAAATTAACTATTTCAGCATAGGTGTACAAATTTCAGTTGTATATGTCTGCCTAGCAAAAGATAGCTATATTTGTTAGTTAATCTCCACACATATACAAATTTCAGTTGTATATGTATGTCGAGCAAAAAAGTAACTATATTTGCTATGGATTGTAATTTTTTGACACTGTATTTATGAATCATAATTAAGGAAATTTTCAAAAATAGCAAATTTGAGGACTAAAATTACTTCTCTGTAGCTACCGTTTGCCAATTATAATTTATAGCTATATATAAAAATTTGGTATACATATATTTAAAAAAAACAATCTCGGCACACAAAATTGTATTAACTATTTCGACATACATATATATATGAATTCTAGTTATATATGCAAATCGAACAAAAGGTAATTATATTTATTACGAATTATAATTTTTTGAAATTGTAACTATATATAAATCGTAATTAAAAATTAATGTTTGTTATGAAGAGTAATTTTGATAAAAAGACATATAGTAGGGATTGAATGTACTTGCATTATATTTTTAGGCTGTAAGTTGGTTAAAAATGTAAACAAATTTGAAACCTAAGTTGCGTACCTTAAGATTATTATATTAAGTGAAAAGACTATTATATGAAATTATGGAAAACCAGCATATCAATGTAAAGCTTAGTTAGTTAGTTAATTAGTTAGTCAAAGTACAAGGATTCTTCAAAAAATGAATCTTTTAGGTCATATATAATTTCGTTATTAAAAATATATAATGAAATCCTGTACTTTTCAGCTTTCATGGAAGGAACTTTATTTATCTTAGATATGAACCTACATATCATGCATGAAACCACTTAGACGTCGTTTGGTTGGGTGGATAAGAATAATATAAAATATGGTGTATTATTAATGTTTGTATTAGTTATGATGAGATTTTTCTTGTGTGATGGTTTGGTATCGTGTATTAAGAATAAGATGCATTGCATAATTTATTAAAAAAATATGTATTAATAAAAATACCCTCCATAAATATGATGGAAAGAATGTTGAAAAGGTTTTGAAGGGTAATTGTTCGTCTTTAATCATGCTAATAATTAAATTAGCATTAGAACCCATTGCGTTACTAATACCATAAATTTTCATGCATTAGTTATACACTCCTTAATGTTAAATAGAGTGTATAACTAATATAAGCATTAATTATGCATAGGTTTAAAACGTAAATCAAACAAAATATTAATAATATGCAAAATTAATACATATATTATAATTGTTTTAATACACTCTGCCAAACACTGTTAAAGATAACAAATTATATATGCACCTGTTAATGAAGGTTGTTGCGCAGTGTTCAATGGGACCAAATTCATTTGATTTCCACTGCTTTTCACCTGCTTCACACAAATGGCAACATGTCATTTTACATGAGAGTAATACATTATATATATATATATATAGAGAGAGAGAGAGAGAGAGGAAAAAAACTCATTACATTTGGCTGTTCATTGAACTTCAGCTTCCTAGAACTTGAAGGTATAGTCATCTTCACTTCATGATCTGCCAAAATTTCAAGACAATGAAGTCAGCATGAATATAAGCAAAAGGAAGAAAACAGGACTACTGGATAGAAACAAAAAAACAAAAAGGATAGTTAGGTGCACAAAGTATCTCCCATTCAGCCAAGGTCGGTAACCCAAGGAGTGTGTGATGTAATGGAAGCATTACTAGCTGCTTCGAGGGTCCGAACCCGTAACATAGAAAAAAGATTAATGGAAAGAAACAAGATGATGAAGAATTACCTAACAGTGGAGCAGCATATGAAAATGGAAGTAACATGAAAGATGAGAAACAAATGAGTAGAAGAGCAAAGATGAAGTTGATGGTTTTCATAGTTATGGCTAATTTGATGAAAGTGTAATTCTTTTGGAAATGAAAGGTAGGAATTTATAAGAGTCAAAGAAGGAAGGAAGGTAAAAGCCCACACAGTGCAATGAAAAGAAGAGAGAAAAAAGACATACACAAAGCACAAAACTCAGAGTTCCAAAAATAAATTAAAATAGATGTAAAAGTCCTTTTTTTTTTTTTTTTTTTTGAGTTTTGCCTTTTTAGGAACCTTCACACCATTTGGGTTTGATTTTTGTGTTACCTAATATATACTAGTACCCTTTGTAGGACCATAATAAAAAAAGGTTATATTTGGTGACAAAAAATTGTTACATTTATTCACGTATGTATATCTAGCTAGCAAACCCAATGTGATAGTTTAATTTAAGTTATTTTTGGAAAAAACTAAACGTTCACTTGCATTAGCTGTTTTGGAGAAACTAAAAGTTCACTTGATTTAGCAGCTAGGTTGTGATCAAGTGATTAAATTTCTTAATTCAGAAGTTTCAAGCCCGAGCCATGTTTATTTATAGGGAGCAATAACACTCATCATAGATTAAAAAATGCTCTCAACTAATTAATAAGTCCTTCAAGGACGAATTTACATAATTTCACTTGTTATTTTTTGATTTTGTCTTTTTCGGGCTCTATCTTTGAAAACCTATCAATTGTCACGGAGTTACAAATTCCATGACAAAAAAGTTCTTAACATATGAATTCCAAACAATGTAACATTGACCATTTTTCGATTACAAGTTTTTGAAAAGTAGCTATTTGTGAATTTTCCCAAATTTAACAATGCTCCATTGGTCTTCAAAAAGAAGATTCTATTGCAAATATTATGCTCAATGGGTTTTGACTAAATGAGTCAAAAGACAAATGTTTAGAAGTCTTGAGACTTGCTCTATCAGCCATTTCCACCAAAATAGGTGGCCTTTGTTTCCTCAAAACAAATTAGAGGCACACATATGAAAAGTTACATGCCCAAGACTATGAAGCACAAGAATCTCTCACAATAACCATTGAAAGGAAGGGACATCAGACATGATTAAATAGGCTATGTTTTGTATCAGGAGAACAAAAATGTAAGAAAAAGGCTTTACATCAGCAGCCTCCCATGTCTTTTAATAAAACAAAGAGAAATTCACATAAATAGCAGCCTATCCAAAGCAATAGCCGGTAGATATATAATACACACAATATATGTATACTGGCTAGCAGAGTGAGTATTTTGGCCAAACGGCACAATGTGTAACTTCCCCTAAAACAAACTCAAAGCCCTGTGAAACCTCTACCAAGAATTTCAAGCCACCCTTAAGAGAATATCGACATTTATATTTACAATACTCAAAAAGGTTCAAGATTTAAGGTCTGACTATGTATATTCTTTATCTAAGAACCTTATAAATAGAATAAAAATAAGAATTTAGAATCTACAACACAGAAGGCTCTGCCTCCAGCACTTATATTTCTGTAAACGCCTCCGTTCTGCCTTTGCCATTCTTACTGGACTGCTATTCCATTCATTTTGTAAGCTGCAAAAGAAAAGGAGAATGTTAATCACAAGTTAGTAATATCTGTATCAACTTGAAAAGAAAAAGGAAACTAGCATGAGAAGTAGCAAAGTAATACACTGGGAAGGCAAAGGATCTTGCACTGGTTGTGCTGCTCTCGGATCGAAGAGATATGCTTCCAGAATAAGATATAGGTCCTGAGTAAGTAATAGAACCTGATACAGGACCTCCTGCTGCAGAAAAACTTGCCTCTCCATCAGCAAAATGACCTTGGCCATTAGGCACATTTTGAGATTCAAGGTGCTGTTGGAATGAATTGTCAGTGGTATTAGCAAAATGAACTTGACTAGCAGCTGAAAGATTATCTGAATTTCCATCCTTGTGAACAGAGATGGCTTTTGGCATGAGAGAACCTTCAGGCAAGTTTTCAACTCCTCCCTCCGTGCTTCTTGTTAATTCTGGTTTTGTAAGGTTGAAGTCAAAGATACTAGCTCCAGTCCCCTCCTTGCTATTGTGAAATAAATCGGAAACTGGATCCTTTTTTGTCTCATCGGCTGCAGAAATAGCAGTCTGACTTTTCAAAGTTTGCTCAAAAGGCACCTGCAGTTCAAGAAACAAAATCCTTTAACTTTATCGACCAGCAGAATGTGTCCAAAGAACACATCTAATTTCCTAGACGAATCTGCAAGAATGGAGGAACAGACCTGATCAGGTTGCAGTGGAGATTGATCACCATTAAAGTTAGCTCTTTGAGAATTCTTTATATTGGACTCTTCCGCAAGAACTAAGGTATTAGGAGATGATGGTTTTTCTGATGCACTAATAGCTTTCCCAGTTGTACATTTTGAACCAAAAAGCATCATTAAATCCTCTAGATATGGATCCTTATCCGCATCTTTGTTGGCATTATTCTCTAGGGAAGGCTTGAAACCATTTGGGACAAGTGTTCCAGCAGCTTCGTGTTCTGTGTCATGAGTCACAGCAACGTTCTGGGCATCTTCGAAAGATGAATCTTGTGATACAGATGCAGGAGTCAATCCCATATTGACACTTCCCCTTCTGTTGCTCTGCTGCTCTTCATCAGCAGCAACAGAAACAGATGTCCTAGGTTGATTATCCTTCCCGCTTTCAATTAGAACTTTATCCACTGCAGATACACCCTCATCCATGCATATGTCTTTAACCATGTTAAAGTTGTTCTCTCTATAGCAAACAGTCAATTCGAGCAGCTCATGTTCAGTGACAGTGACACCTTTATCAGAATAAGAATGTGCATTATTCTCGAACAACTCTGAGTGAGATGTAAAAGTCGAGTCAGAGTCGATAGTTTCATTTTCTTCGTCATCAAGGAAATCAACAATCATGGAGTTATACTCCGGAATATTCCATGGCTGATCTCTATCTTTTGTATCACATTCAAATGGATTTCCACCTCTCTTGCTATGGATGATAATCGACAAGCCTCCGTTTTGATCATCTGTCACACTTACAGCATCAATTTCATGTATTTCACTTGAGGGAATATCACATGCGAAAGGATTTCCACCTCTATTGTCACCGATTGTTTTGGACAGATCTACATTATGATCATCCCTCACACATGAAGCCGTAATTTCATCGTTGTTATCAAAAAATATAGAGTCATCAAGTTCAGGAACTTTCCAGAATTCATTCCCATCTTTTGTGTTGCTTGACAAAGGGCCTTCGGTATTGTCATGGACATTTGAATTTCCGAAGTCGTTTGGGGGGAAACCTAAAGAATCTTCCTCCTTGTAACCATTTGAATGACTTAATATCCCATTCTGATTTCCCTTCATGGCAGGTTTCTCTTCAGCTGTGTCACAGACGCTGTTGTTGCATTCAAATGTTTTAGAATCATGCACAGAGACTAGTGTTGAATCACTAAACAGAGGATGATATCTGCAGTCGAATTTAGCTTCTCAATGCAGGGATCAAGTTTTGTACGAATACTTGTATTAAAATCCATCACTTAGCTCTGAAAGTACAGATATCAAGAAATAGACGAGTAGTAGAACAAATAAAACATCTCGACATTTATCAAGTGAATCTGGAGGTCCTAGACGGAGGAAGCAAGCAAAACTATTCAGGAAAAAGACTGCATCTGATTGGCATTCCTTATTACTCGAAACTAAAATAGAAACACATTCGCTCAATACTAGGCATACATGGAGCTTCTATTTCACAGGAGTACTTCGTACTTATTTTTCAAAAAAGAAAGATAGTACAGTGCTTAAGCAGCTGCAACATAAATAAGAAGCAGAGTTTGTACACTTACCAATTTTCATGGTTTACATCAGCTGGTAAAGTCTGGAGAATTCTCAAAAGCTGTGAAGCAAACATCCAGTAGCAGTCACGATGAAAAACAGCTCACAGACCTATCAATATAAATTTCAAGAATATGAAATCTCCTACAATCTCCCATAGACAGTAAATTTTAGCACAAGTCCACCAGAATTATGAAGAAAATGCTATTATTTTTAACAAGCTAAATGGCACTAATCTGGTAAAAAATACAACAGGAAGCAAACTTAGCACTCGACAGGTCTGACATACCACCACCACCACAACAACTGTGCCTCCGTCCCAAAATAGTTGGGGTTGGCTGAGATACTGCTACAACAAGAAGAAATGTGCCTCGGTCCAAAACAAATTAGGGTTAGCTGAGATAGCACTACAACAACAACATACCCGGTGTTATCCACAAGTGGGATCTGGAAGGGACAGCATGCCTCGTAGTGATAAAGAGGTTCCGATAGACCCTTGGTTGGGATACTGCTATTTAATATAAATCAACCTGCCAAGTTTAGTGACTTTTCCAGTGGCAGATCTAGACTAGACGGAGGGGGTTCAACAGAATCTACTGCATCTAGCTCAAACTATATTTGTACATGTGCAAAAAATAAATGGCACATACATAATGAGCAGAACAGGACCCCTGAATTCAACATTAGAATTCTTTAAAACAAACTGATGAGTAATAGAACACAACGAAGAAAGTGCAGATTGACTATAATTAAGAGAATAATTCAAACCCATGGCCATAAATCAGGTAAGACTTGATATTCTGTAACATAAGATTCCCACTTCTGCAGAACCTCAAAGAAACAAAAAGGTGCAAAATCATCTCAAATCAGAAGATGCCTATAATCTAAAATAAAACAAAGTGAATTCACTCAGACCTCGTCTTTATTTTGTCTTTTGTAAGACATACTTTAATTTAAATTCTGGTCCTATCAATAAATAGTGAACTTATGGTCTAACTACCAAACAACCTGGAATCCTAACTTTGTCCATCTGTGAAGAAAAGGACAAGAAATGGTCACATTTTTTATATTTTGTATAAAAGCTCAACAACAAACATACCAATCTAATCCCGCAAGTGGGGTCTGTGCAACAGAGAGTGTACGCAGACCTTACCCTACTTCATGAAGGTAGTAAAAAGCTCGAACGGTCAAAAGACAACCCGATCACCTAAGTCAAAAGATCAATCTCCACCATTCATTTTGTTCTTTAGCTCAATAACATAATCATAATTAACTAGATCTAATTCTAATTCTTTAATAAAAATCTCTTCACAAAAAAAAAAAAAAAGTTTTCTTCACCATGATACATTCTGACAGGTTGTCGTAGGATCCCAAGAAAATTCACAATCTCAAAAATCCATAAACAAGTACTACTAATATAACAAAACGGTTATTAATTATTTAATCAAATGATTGTAATCAAAATGATTAACATATAACTTTACCAGTCTAAAAGTGAATCAAAAGAATTTTCTTCTTTATCCCTTTAGAACAAACTTCTGCTTCTGTGTTTCACTGCAAAAGCATAAACACCAAATTCCCTCAAGATTAAAGACACAAATAAGACTTTAATAGTACTTCATAAACAACAATTTTTGAAATCATAAAAAAGTCAAAAGGAGAGTGAGATGCATTAAAAATCCCGCTACGCACTGAAGGAAGGGTTGGACGATCTATACATACGCGGTCAATCATGAAATACAAAATAAAAAATCAATCTTTGACATGAAAATCGAAAATCCAACTAAACAAGAAGATCAATAAAATTCATAAACTAGTAGTAATATAACAAAAGGATTATTACTTATTTACTCAAATGATTAACATATAATTTTACCTGTCTAAAAGTGGGTCAAAAGAATTTTCAGTTTCTCTTCTTGGTTTCACTGCAAAAGCATAAAAACCAAATTTCATCAAGATTAATGACATAAATCGAACTTTTTGAAAGATTTAAAAAAAGACAGCCCTTACACTCTATGCATAGAGTCCAGAAAGTTCTGGCCCGACCACAAGGAAATCCAATATAAAAATCATGAAATACAAAATAAAAATCCAATTTTTGCAAATAAAATAAAAAAAAACCCAACTGTAAAAGCAAACAAAATAAGCAGATCAATGCCCAAATACACAACACATTGAAAAGTTATGAAAAAAGAACAAGGAAACCTTTGACTAGTAGGTAAGTGATATACACTAAGGTTGTGAAACAAAATGAATCATGCTGTTTTGATTTTGTTCTTTGAGGATACAAAAGAGAGAGAGAGAGAGAGAGTTAGAAAATGCAATGAATGTGACAGAAAAGAGTTTAGTATAACAAGGAAAGAAGAAGAGAGAGTGGGAAGCCAGCAAACATTATCACTTTGTTTGGAATGGTTGTTATATATCATTTCATAGCATATTATATCAATACTATATTATATTATTTTTAAAAAAATACAACATTTAAGTTATTTAAATTATGTTTTTATTGCTATATAATATCACATGTAAACTATTTGAAAGACGAATACAATACGTGACAAACTATCCAAACAACCTGTAACACACAACACATAGCTATACACCAGAAAAGGTCAACTCTTTCTCTCTCTACATACACATACACATACACATACACAAACATATACGTATATATCTCCCAAAAAAAAAATAAAAAATTAAACGTATCATTTATGATTGTACGTGAAAAAAAAGAGAGTGCAGAGTGAGTTGTTGGTCGTCCTAATAAAGGTGCAGTGCACAAAGAGAGGCACAAAAAAGGCCCTCATTATTGCTATACGCTCAAAATAGATACTAAAAACTGTTATAAAATACAAAAGGGACCGCATGAATTAAACTAATAAATATACAAATCAATAATATATTCATATTTAAATAAATTGAAAGCGGTTGAATTACAGAGTTAGCTGTGTAATATGAAAGTATAAGGTAGGGTGATTAAGGTTCTAACAAAAGGAATTGTAAATAAGAAAAGGAAGAGCTGACTTTGTATTCTTATGGAGAGTAAAGGGACAAGAAATGGTCAAAAGGTGAACGACCATTGGAATGGAGCTGCTTGTGTTTGGTTCCCATTTCTTTTTGGCATCATACATATATATATATATATATATGGCTCTTTAAATCAGATAGAATATATAAATATGTATAAGTAGATATTTGAATTGACTTTTTTTTTTGTTTAGAAATTAAATTCTTGCTCGCCTACTTTTCTTTCACTTGTCCATCTTTTCCTATTTTTTATGTTTTTTCTTTTGTCCTTTTATTTCCCTTTTTGGTTTCATTATATCTCTTTATAATAATATTACAGATGTCTTTTCTGAACAAATTACTCCTTTGGTAGCTGTATTAAATGTTTATCTAGGGACCACTACTGTTGTCCTTCATCTTTTGTTAATTTATTAAGAGCAACACATTCATTTTTTTCCCCTTCCAATATGTATGATTAATGTTTTTTTCCTTAACAAAATAATTAAGAATGTCACTATGTGAGTTTGACTAATAACTACACCCATCTGTCAAATGTTGACATTAATATTCACAATTTGTAAAATGATTGTACAAATTGTTCTTTCAATAATAGTGTGAAGTATAGCAATGCATATTGAAGAGAAGGTTACTAGCTTCTCCTCAAGTGGTTGGGTCAAGATTTTTATAGACACGAATTGTACATGTATAAAAAAAATCTTTAATTACATAAAAGAAATCATATTGCTTTAAAATATGAGGTGATTTAAACTTTTTAAATACGAAAATAACAATATAATTAATATATTTCAATAATATATTTACATAAATACATCCAATTGAAAGAAGAACTAGTTCCTTGAACCCCCACAAAACATGAATCCCCAATAAACCAGAGGTGCGCACCGGACCGCAAAATTGAAAGAGCCCACATGGGGAGTACTCTTCATCGATTCATTATGGTGCGCACGTGTCATTCTCACGTGCCTTTTGCTATAATGCGCCTGAATCCAGTCCATACCTTATCACTTAGCCTTTTAAGATTCCATGCATGTCATCATTTGAAAGAAACACTAATTATAATTATAAAATAAAATATACAAAGAAAAAGCTTCTTTTTTTCTTTTTGGCTTTAATTCTTTTTTAATTTTATATATAGTAAAAAAGTGAATGGTCGATTATCAGTTACGTACGTCATAATTAGAGCTTTCAAGTGAATCAGTTCTTTTTGGCTCTAATTCTTTGTGGCATTAATCTTCTTTGCATTTTAGGGGCAGAATCATTATCTTTTGCTTTGG
>JBDJHY010000094.1:6483890-6495805 GCA_039654485.1 Withania somnifera
TGGGCAGTAGCTCTAGAGATAAATATAACTCGGTATCAATTTAAAGAGATAAATGGTCAAATATATATTTTAAAATATTATTTTATTATTTTTATTTGAATTATCTTCAGTTATTTATCAAACACACATCAAAATTAATAAGTCAAACTGTCTCGTGGGCAAAATTTTATGGCAAATTAAGTTATGCATTTTCTAGTGATTGTGTTTAGACATTTACTCTATTAGTTATCTATATAAATTATTATCACCTATTTATCAAAACGCTTATCAAAATTAATAAGGTAGCTGTCATGTGGATGATATTTTATGAGCAAGTTAAGTTGTCACTTGCCTTTTGATAATAGTATTTAAACACTCGGTCCAATCAACTTTAAGCTGTATTTTATTAAAGAATTGATGAAAGTCGGTGGTGAAGCCACCCGTTGGTCATAAGGGGTTCATCCCCTTCTGCAAAAAAAAAATATATTATTTATGCATCAATTTTTTTATGTATATATAGCAAATGTTGAATCCCCTTCAACTAGTTTGTATGTTTATTTTTTTTTTAGATTCTGAATCGTCTTAGTAAGAATTTGACTCTGCCACTAATGATAGTACATAGTAGATAACGCAAACCCTGATAATCTAAATATGAAAGTCGAAAAAGAATTAAAAAAAAAAAACTTTAGTATGTCTTTTATTATTCACTAATCTATCTACTTTTCTAAACTGTTTTAAAATACAGACCCTCCATCCTTTCCAAGATATGAGTAACGTTTGCATGCACATCGCCATTGTCAAACCCGCTTATGAGACAACACGGTATATATTATTATTATTTTAATTTCTTTTTTTGTTTTTTTTTCTTAAAACTTGTCACATTTGTACCTACGAGTCTAGAGTCTTTGTCACTCCTTAAGGGCTATAAACTGAGGAGGAAAAGCAGAAGCAAGAACAGAGACAGGTTCTTTGTGTAGCAGCATTGTGAAAGTAGGAGGGTTTATAGCAGCCTGGGTGTTATCTAAGCTAGTTGATGGAACATATTCAGAAACAGTTACTTCCAGCAAGAAGAAAATGATGAGAGCTCCAGGGAGAGATTTGTTCATACCAAGAGATAATTTTGAATATGGCATACCAGAAAGAATTGTACCTCCAATTATAGCCCCTCTAGGACAGCTTCTCACCATCTTCATAGTGTATAATCAGACTAACAAAAATGGCTTTCAACGCTATAATGAACTTATACCCTCTTCAATGTAGATGTAAACGACGAATACAACAGGAAACAAGTAACAATGCACATCA
This sequence comes from Withania somnifera, assembly GCA_039654485.1. NCBI lineage: Eukaryota > Viridiplantae > Streptophyta > Magnoliopsida > Solanales > Solanaceae > Withania > Withania somnifera. The sequence goes on from JBDJHY010000094.1 coordinate 6,485,175, forward strand.
GTTAGAGGAACATAGTTATTCCTTTTTTACAACTATGACATTAAAATTTGCTCAGTGGACAAAATTGATCATGCTAGTAGACAGACAAAATTCGAGCTGTTCCACTTCACAGCTCGAGCCTAATGATCCTGATCAAATACAGCAAGCAACTTCACCAGGTGCAGTAGAAACACCATGACACTGTGAGTGGGGAATGATAGAAGTGAACGTTGTGACCACATGCATCCATCATCTAAACCTCGCGATTGCTAGTTTAATCCTCTGTACTTCCAGCATTCTGCATCTTCCATTCCTTGGGAACAATAAAGGAGCAAAGTGTCAATACTTGGTATCAACAACAGTTATATTACTGATGGTTTGTTCTTCAGTATTTACATCAACATATGACGACCACATTTAGCTCAGTTATTACGTAAAGAATACACTAATATATTGATACCCGTATCAAGCAGGGGAGAGAATTAAGGATATAAAGTGCAAAGCAAAGAAATGCTAGTAGAGAAAGAAAAAGGCAAGCATTATAGTGGGTGAGTCTGCATTGAGCGATATCTAATGGATGTTGATAGGTTTGTACATAAATGTGTGCGTGTGCGTGTGCGTGTGTGTGTGTGTGTTTTGAGGGTGGGGGGATTCCCTAAATGATTTTTTGAGAGTAAATTCTCGGAAAATTGATTAGATATTCACTGTCAATGCAAAACAAACAATAAAGTCTTACCAAAAGACGAGAAGCTTTTGAAATAAGATTTTCAGGTAACAACCAAAAGCAAATTTCATCTTCTTCTCTTCTGGCCCTTCCCTAATTGCCCTGATTTAAATGCATGCTCCTGTTCTTGAAGAAAAGCAAGATCTTTCCCATATTTCTCAGCCTTCTCTGCGGCTAGTAGGACCTTTTCCCTTTCCTTCGCCTTAGCCAAGAAATCTTTGTCCTTGCGCAGTTCACGTGCAGCACCTTTAGCTTCCTCTTTTAGACGTTTCTTCAACTTTTTCTTTTCAGCGCGCTCACGATCTGGATCATAATCTCTACCCTTGACATAGCTGCAGAGGTAGATGATTACCAGATGAGTAAAGCTCAATAAGAAACAAGCAAATATGATTCGTTTAGTCAAAGATAAGGCAGCAAGAAGAGTATCTTACTTCTCCTCAAATTTCGGATTAAGCATCTTGATAGGCACAGGTTTTTTCTTCCGCATTTTCAAAGGTTGACGCAGCATTTGATGTTCCTGAGACTTCGTGTCAATTAAGTGGGATACATCTTTGATTTTCTCCTTTAATGCATCTGGAATATGATTTTCTCCAGCCAATTTGCATAATAATTTTGAGGTTGGCATGAAGATCTCAGGAAAAGAAATAAGTTCCTTATATACATTGACAAATCCTTGAAGGGTTTCCAGAACTGTCACAAGGATGCTAGCCCTGCACGAGAAAACATTTAATCGCATTAACTTCGATCAGTTGCACAAAAGAAAATTAGCAGTAGAATTTCAAGACCATAAAAATGTGTGAGCACGCGAGATACTTGTTGTGTCAACTAGCTGACTGACAATCATATAATTGGGAAATTAAAAGTTCGTATAACAGACCACATCTGAATAGACCTCGGCTGAGACTTATCAAACATATTTATAATTTGTCTCGCGTATCTTAACATAGAGCCATTTTCAAAAATTTAACGAACTTGGGGATTCCTCTAATAGGTTTGCGCATAGGCACGTCAACCAAATCCCAACCAACCTGTAATTATCAGACTCGAAATACTGAGAGTCCTCTGGCAAGTCCATTAGCTCAATAAAATTTAAAGAATCAATCTCCACATTGCTACTGCACATACAAAGCAAAGGCCCAAGTTCTTTGATCTCCATAAGGTTATTCAACTGCAGCACAAAGACATGCCTGTCAATTTACAAGCAGAGGAAAGTAACCTGAATGCATTCCAATAAAATAGCAAGTAATAGCAGAGTAGCAAGAAAAAACTTCTGGGATTGTTTGAAAATAGCTAACAGCTTCAAGTATTAAACTAGCAAGAAAAACCTCATAACCTGTAAATTTTCAGATCGCTGTTCCTTGTCTAAAGCTGCCATCAGCAAAGTTTGAAGAAATATTATAGCCTCGGGACAAAACTTCTGGGATTGTTTAGTTACCTGCAGGGTAAGATGTTGATACCCATAAGCCTAGAGAATTAAGTTCAGATGGTGATTCTGTAATGGCAAACACCATCAACCGGGAAGAATGTTTTTCGAGAATAAAAGAAATAAAATCCAAAAATCAAAAGGGTGTCCCTTTGATCAACCGATCTTTAAGTTTTCACATACTGTTTGAACGGCAGTTGACAATAAATCACACATAGCTTACATAACCAACTTGAGTGTAGTCACCCATAGGTGTCGAAGGGGATAACAAGCTGACTATTGCGAAGAATCAGTGTGCTAAGAACTACCTGAACCTTAATGTTGAGTGACTTTAGTAAAGACACACCTCCTATTACAATTTGTATTATCCAAATATGCATAAAACACAAAATTGCTCACAGCACCAAGTTTTATTTGCTTTCATGTCCAGTGAAGACTACAACAAAGCTTTCTCAGATGACAAGATGAAAATGTAAAATTTAACTACTACTGGAAAATAAAAAACGTGCATCTTTTTGGAACAGACAAAAAAGTAATAAATAGAGACGGATGGAGTTTTCGAATACTAATAAAGTTTTCTGAAGCCTTTTATACCTATAAACAGGCACAGGTATGAATTCAAACCTCGAGAGTATGAGAACAGAACACAAAACATGTGTATATCAACTCTTTAAAATATCAGAGAATATGCACAAGATATTGAGAATGTCTGCAATCAATGTCGTGATTTAACAAGCAACTAACTCGCTAAGAAATCACCGCATAAACTGTAAAACTGGACTAAACCGCTATATTTAAGTATAAAACAAGGAAGAGGGAGAAACAAAGGAGATAACTGTAAATGATTCCAAAGATAGATGAAGTGACAGAATTAGAATGAGGTTAAGATGCAGAAGTTTACTATGGTGCACGTATTATTAGTAATGACACAAGATATATACTGCACTGAGACAATCACTATACATTCAGAAGGCCATATCTTGCTTTGATTAAGTTGAAGATTATACAGGTGGAAACCGTGTGTTCCGACGACACACAATACTATAGCAAACAAAATCTCAGCTCCCTTAATTCAAGCAAATGATCAATTTCAGTGGATGATAAATGAAAAGTGGTATCCACTTACACTTAACAGCAAAGAGCACAAGAAGGAACCAATTGCAATATCTCTTCCGCAAATGATGGGACACCGCATTAGGTATTCACACATAAGCAGTATAGAAGGAGTCATGACACAATGGCGAAAATCGGAGCATGGAAATATCGTGGACCAAAGCCTCAATAGAAAGATGGTCTTCAAAGATGGCCAACTGCTTTTTCCTATGCAGATGGACCAAATGCATTAAACACGAGGTAAAGCCACACAATGTAAGTTGAGATAGAAGCAATGATTAAAGAAAACAAACAGGATATCAAAGCAAACCTGTATGCTTAAGATCTTCGCAAAACTGCGTCCTTGTTCTTTGTAGCCTTTGCCGAGCACATATAGCTGCAAAGTATGGGGTCGCTGCACTCATCTCCATCAGTGGCTTTACAAGCAAATTCAAAAGCTTGAAATTCAATGGCCTCTTATTTGCCAACACAGCGAAATATTGCAACAACACCCCATAAAAGACCTGAAGAAAGAAACAAGCTACTTATAAAGCAATTGTAATAGCAGAGACCCCCCAAAAGATGACTAATTCTGACTACCCATAAACTAATCATCTAATAATATAACACTCCCTTTTTCTTGACGTACAGAAATATTCACATGAGCAAATACAGTTAAATGGTGAAAAACTCTTTAAAATTCAAGGCAAACCTTTCATACCATTTGTTCACAAAAAGGAGAATGGAAAACCCTCAAAGGTCAAACATCAATCATAAAGAAATTACAGTGAAAACAGAGTACATACTTGCATTTTCTTTTTATTCTCTGCCGCAACAGTTATTGCATTGAATGCACGAATTCTCCTGATTGCTTCGATTACTTGATCATCAGAACAATTGTCTATCAGTAACGTAAACTCCTCTAGGGTTTTCGGGGCTTCAATTGTATAGGGCAGTTCATTTTGTTGATACTTCACTGTTGTTTTTTCTTTTTTGGTTTGTAAAGTTCCAACTTCTTTTCGCTTGACGTCTACCTCCTTATGGTCCTTTATTTTCATCACCTTCTTAGTATCATCACCAGTATGGTCCTTTATTTTCATCACCTTCTTAGTATCATCACCAGTCCCTTCATCATTATCCTCTTCCTCAGTATCAGTAACATCATCGTCACTTTGCTCCCAGTCCTTAATAGTCTCTGTCTTTCCTTGTTCTTCACCATCCTCGTCACTTCCTTCATCTTCCCCATTATCACTTCCTTCATCCTCACCATCGTCCCCTTCACTCTCTGAATCCCCAGCAGACGCAGCATCTTCACTCTCAAGTTCACTTTCTTTATTTCTCAACATTTCAGCAATCCACCCCAACTTATTTCTAGGTACCTCCTCAAGATCGTCCCCAAGATCATCGCCAGATATAGTCCTTGGGACTTTGACCAATTTACTGTTATCATCAAATGCAGTTCCATCTTCATCACTCCCATCATCATCAGCAGCCATTCGCTTCTTACGTTCTTGCTGAAAAATTGAAAAATACTTTGATTAGTAAAAATATCGACTATAGCCAAAATATAAGTGTTCTTTATCATTCCAAACCATTCAATCTTTGAAACAATAATCCAGCTAATAGTATTGTGTGTTAGAACTTTTTTTTTTTTCGAGAAAGTGTTTTAGAATTACCATGTGAAAATGCACAAAGCAGACAATCAATACAACTACACATTAGGCAGTTTCATGATGAATGCATTAAAGAACGCTAATGATGATGCAAGACCAATTACCAAGCAGATAATAAAGCCATACATTACAACCACTTGAAAGCACATAAGGATAACATCACAGAAGGTATGTTTGAAATAATCAAATAGTATCAGGATCCTCAATCGTCAAAAAGTAACCAGTTGTCCAAAGGACTTGAGTTAATTTAGAAATTGATAGTGCAATTTACTCAAAGAAATGTAACCACCTTCTCCATCTTGGCACCAGACTGTTATTGTAATGCATATTGCATGGTATAAAGAGACACAAGAGAACACAAGGAGCTCTTGTGTCTGCCATAGTGAATCCATACCTCCAATAATTCCAGTTGTTCTTTTTCCTCCTGAGCAATTTCTTCAGGAGTCTTAGTCCGGTTTGATGGGCGAGCACGGATATCTAGTGCCATCTCACTAACAAGCATCTCATAAGTGTCGGGCTTTTCCTGAAACCAATTATGATGATAAAGTGGTCATTTAATATAATCAAAAGAAAATTTTTTGATATTTGTTCATGGATAATGCACTAGAAACCTAAAAGAGATGGAGAAGAGATACACTGAGGCACGTGAAAAGAGGAAAGACTAGGACGCTCGGTATCCATCAGGAATGTTTCTGGCAATCAAAAATAAAATACCTTCCCAATAGATCCTTTTCTGGGAGCATTTGCTACCTCATCTTTCTTCACGTTATCAACTGAAATGTTCTTGTTCACAAGAGCCTTCAGAGCATTTATCTTGTCTGGTTGGGTCAGCGACAATAAGGCTTTTGAATTCACCAGTGATGTGAAGTCTTTGTCCAATTGTTCGGTTAATTCATCAATTTCTTCTCTGTCCTTTGCTTTTTGGGCCTAACAATATAGGAAAAACGAAAGAATTGTCAAACATGTGGCAAGTAAAGAAATCATTCTCTTACCAGATTGCACCATAAGACATCAAACAATGACAAACCTTAAAGAATTTACTCTTTTGAATAATTTCCTCCATCACTTCCTTCTTGCTTTTCTTTCTCTGCAATAAGAGATGGTACACCAAATCAGGAACAGAACGACAACTGTGTTGCACATAAAAACAAAGAATCTTGCAAGACATGTTTGTGAACTGTGGACATCATCCCATGTAAAATGATGCATACTCCCGGTAACAAAGTACAAACCTGTTTTCTTCTGTTAATAATCTTCTTACTTCTCTCTTTCAGAAATTACTCAGGTTTTAAATGGCAGCCTCTAAAATCAGTTTAAATGACATTTTTTCAGAAATATAAGCTAGAATAATATCATCACTCAACACTTAACACTGATAGCTTTGGTCGAGCACAACAATTTTTTTCCACACAGAGAATTTTCTTGATGAAATTGCCCAAGCTGGTGCTACTCTGTACAGCCAAAAGGAATATTTCAACTATACAACTTCCACACCTTTTAGAATTGAAGCGTACTGCAAAGATCTGGTAATGCATTGATAATATGTACGTTAAGCATTTTATACCAAAAAGCGAAAAGATATACACTTATATTTGATCTTGTGTGTAAATGCAGCCCTTCCTTCAAAACATCTTCGATTTCTTTCTTTTCATATTGACTCAAGAAATGCATGGAGCAGCAATTTAAGTTACAAGGTGAAATCATGCCACAAACATCTAATATCTAAGTACCAAACTAAGTCAGAACAACAATCAAGTTAGATGTTAATCATAGGAGGGGCCTAGACGGAGAAGGATATCATCTATTTCATTTGCTACCAGCTAGTCAGCATAAACTCCAAAATAGAGCAGGGAATATGCATAGAGGGGGGACAAATTGAGGAAGCATCTAACTTTTTTCTCTGCTTCCATCGAACCAGCTTGGTCATTCTGGGACCCATGTAAGTTAAGTTGTCCCAAGATAGCTGACTTATCTGCACAGACATAGACAGCTGGTATGAGGAAAGCAAACCATACAAGAATGGGTTCAGATGTTTAATAACAGAAAATACAAGGTTTGAAACACCAACACCTTTACTGAAAAAGCTATTGATAAAGTATGAAGCTATAATGGTAGTAATCCTCTAGCTGGCAGCCAGAATAAGATTAAGATAATGGTTTTCTTCGAAGGGTTTTTCTCCTTTTATTTATTTTTTGAATAAGGAGTGCATCTTAAATAGCGAAGTAGAGCAAGAACAGAGTATTAAGTCCAAGATTGTCAAGACCATCAAAAGCTTTCTCCTTTGCCTCAAACTTGTGTTACTATTTAAGGGACTTTACAGTAATTTTTCTCTAAGATAAATAATTTATTAATAATTGAAAGAGCTCCAGTAAATAAACAGTATATAAGAGAATCTACAACATCCGAGCATACTACAAACTGGAATTTCCTGGTTCAGGCTTCAGCAAAAGAGAGGCTATTCGTCAGATGTACATAGTAGTTCCCCATCCCATCAAAAGCTCTATGGTTTCTTTCAAATGTTCATGGACTTAAGATCATAATGCATTAACAACAACAAAAGGGAGGGGCATCTGACAATAAAATAAAACAGGTGACTTTAATCCTGACCATTCAGGATACAGAGTATTCCGAACTAAAAATAATATACATTATACCTATCCTACCTTGATTCAAGAAGTGAAAAAAGTACTCTATTGAACCAATGAAAACAGCCAAATTTCTTGGTCTATCCTGAAAAGATCTGCAGATGTTCTCAAACAAAAAGGTTTTCTCCCTCTACAATTTGATTTGAATTCAACAGACTTCTTGGCAACAAATTACACCACTTTTCCATTTTAAAATAAGAATCAATGTAAACACGAGAAGGATTATTCTCACCATCTCTCCCATATTCCTCGTCATCCTCATCAAATGGGACTTCATCATCAAAATCATCCCTTCCCAATGGTTCAAAATCCTCTTCATCCTCATCTGACAGATTATACTTGTTTTTCTTCAATTTCACCTACATATTAAGGAAAACAAAAGTACATAATTGTCAAAAACATAGCAATATCAGATAGTTTAATAAAAGTGAACAGAAATACATAAGTATAAACAACCGTTATCCCATACAAAAAGACCTGAACTAACTACTCGCCCAATGTGCATTGAAAATCTAATGATGGTTGATCTGGCGAATCCGAAGGAAATGAAAAGGCAAAGATCCATTCATTTCCTACTACTAGGCTCATGTTTTTCTTTTTATTTTATTCTTTGTTTAAAAATGTATACATTGATTTTTAGTTTTGGTACTTAACAAGCTTGTTTATTTTGAAGGAAAATTTAATATCATGCGAGTGCTCTAATCTTCTCTAACTAAATCTTCATTAGTTAGATTGTCAGGCTAAAAAAGCATAGCTAACTAAATCTCCATGACAGCCATTGAAAGACCACTTCTTGAACATCTACTTATGATTGTTCTTTTTTCCTTTAGAAATGAGTTTGTATTATTTTCCACAGTAAAATATCTCACTACATTATGCTAAGATGATGAAGGAAGAACAAGAAGTTCTTCCCTTGGCCAAACACATAGGGGAAATTCAAGAAAAGATGTTGAACTTTGAAGCATCAGTTGTTACTTTTTTTATACAACGGTGTCTTTACCAGCTTACACGCACCTCTCGACTATTCCACAAGATGGAAAAGATCACCTAATATTTTTTTCTCCGTCAGGATTTAAACTTGGAACCTCATGGGTCTCTTCCCACTTCATTGACAATTGACAATTAGGTTACAACTTGGGACATCAATTGTTCCTTCTAATTAGAGAATTTGTCACCCAAGGTGGTGAGACCTACCCGTAAATGAAGTGGATTTAGAACCATGAGGTCTCGAATTCAAATTCCAATAGATAGGCAAAAACTAATTGAATTCTTCTCATCTGACCGAATCTTGATAGACAGAGTTACCCAATACATTTAGTTTTAGTGGTGAGAGTTAGTAAGTACCCTCATAATGGAATTAGGCTAGGTTTCTTATTGAATTAATCGAGGTGCTCATGGTTATCCAAAAACAAAAGGGTAGAATCTGAACATAAGATTAAAGCATTAACCATGAATAAAACTTTTGGAGCTCACAATATCATCTAATTCTTTTAGGTTTTCCTTAGAAATGAGTTTGTACTATTCTTTTCAAAACTGAAAAATGAGTTTGTACTATTTCCCAATGTAAATGATAAAAATCACTTTCTTTTTCCAGAAAAAATCTTCTACATGGTATCTATTGATGGTGAGGTGGCAGGTATCTGTCAATTCAGTCAAGTTGCACGAAAGCTGGCCCAAACACCACCATGATAAATAAAATGTATCTATCAGCACCAAGCTAGTGCAGCACCATAATAACAGATAAGCCAAGAACCCAACAGTTACATGATAAAAATCACTACTTTATGCCAACAGCACTTAAGTTTTGAAGCATCAATTTTTACTTCTCACCTGTCTCTCACGCTGAGACCTCAAAATAGCCTTATCAAATTCACCAAGCCCTTCATCATTCTCTCCAATACGCTTATCAACAAACATTGACGACTTCGCACTTTGCTCATACTCCTTCAACAGTGTCTTCTTCCTCTATTATCACGCACAAAAAAATTATGATATATCAAAATCCATACACTGTAAATTAATGAAATCAGTCAAAAAAAAGTGAATTTTTTTTCACCTTTTCTATTGCAGAAGAACGAGCTTCACCGATACGTCGTTGTTCACCTTTGCGTTTTTTACCAAGTATATCGAATTTACGTCGTGACCAAATGGTTTCGAAAGGGTTCTCTTTTGGGGATTTGAGCTTCATATCTTTGGATTTTGGACCTGTTTTGCTACTCTTCTTCATCTTCTTCTTCTTTGATGAACTTTGATTTTTGCTAGTTTTTGCAGTTTTCGCCATTGTTGCTAGCTGAAACCTCAGAAGAGAAAATTGTAGTACCAGGGTTTTGAACTCAATGAGAAGACAAATAGAGAGTTTAAAAATATTGGGCTTTTGTATTTGGGTTTTGATCCTCAATTATGGGCTTTTTTGTGGTTTTGACCCACTATTTTTAGGGCCTTAAGAAAAACCCAACCTGGATTTGCTGATGAGCCGATGGTCTTCAAAAACAGCCCTTGTACCTCGATGAGGTACTGGTTATATCTGTGTATATTTTGCTCTTTCCGAATCTCATTTGTGGATTTTAATCGGTATGTTGTTAGTTGTGTTGTTGTTGTTAAAAAGTCTCAATCTGACCAGCCGTAACCTTTTATCTATGTGTCATCAAGGCAAGAGTCTATAGGAAACATACATCTATTCTCCTCATACTCTATTGGATTACTCTAAATACATTATTGTTGTTGCTCCTCTGGTATCAAATATTGCATAGGAAACCTACTAATCGTGATTTATGTCAAGTAGGACTCATTTAGAATAGTGCTTTCTACTGAGGATTTTTATCATAAAAATGAGGAGTTTCATAAGTCGTATTGTATCCTTGTTGGTATCCATTACAAGGTAACTAAGTCTATATTTTTGTGTTGACAAAAAATAAAAATTGCCTTTTCTCCTATAAAGAACATAAATATTGAAGGTGAGAAAATAATAAGTAAAGGACACAAAAAACCATTTGGGGAGCTTGCTCAAACAATAATGCTTCTCAAACAATAATGCTTTTTCAGAATTTTGAGAAGTATTCTAAGTAAAAAACTGATTTATTTCTTAAAGCATACTT
>JBDJHY010000094.1:6503095-6518884 GCA_039654485.1 Withania somnifera
ACTAGATATATGTTACTTTTCATAAACAACAGATATCAAGTAACTCTGTTTAGCAAAACTAAAACTAATGATAAACAACATATATCAAGTAACTCTGTTTAGCAAAACTAAAACTAATGGGAAAAGCAGCAACTTACACTATTTTTTTATTCTTGTCAAAGTATAATATAAAGCTTCTCATAGTTACATTACATATGCAACAATTGTTTGAATTGTATAAATTTCACTACTTTGACTTCGTGCTACATAAAATTTATCGAAGAAAAAATTATATTTTATTAAAATTTCATTTCTATAATTAATTTAAATTCAAAATTCTACTAAAAATAAAAAATCATATTCATCTCACCACTAACATTCGGTATTTCTTTTATCATTTTCAAATGAAAAATGTTACTAATTGGAACCATATCACAAAAGCACAAAAGTCAACATCTTTCTTTTATAAAAATTGTAAATGACTTCCCCCCCAAACCCCCCCAAAGTAAAGGAAGATTCTCCTCACCATTAAATTCCATTCACCAACTATGAGAAACCTCTACCTATTCTTTCACCCCAAATATTTATTTTAATTAATTCATCCAACTTGTCTTTCTTATCACATAGTATTCCTATAGATAAGATTGGTCTATTACATCACCTAAACATATAATTATTGAAAGATTATCCAAATAAGTTTCTTAATTAGGACTATGTTATCTCTCATGTTAGCTATGCGTATATAGACACGCAATAAATGAATTCTTATCACTATTTCAAATAAATAAATCATTTTTTGATATACATTCGACTTAAAGAAAAAAAAAATAATTTTTCTTTATATATATATATATATATTCATTTATTTTTGGAAAAAGATCTTATCATATATCTTTTAATATCAGAAAAATATTAATAGATAATTGAAACCATTAAATAAGATATAGAAATTACGTTTCGTACTTTGACAAATGGAAAGATGTATATCAATCAATTGATTTTATTTAGTCTTAAGTTTAGTCAAAGTGTTTGATGATAATTTACTCAAATATTAAAAAAGAGGAGTATATACTTTATATTAACCATTCAAGAATGACCATATTGATAAGTTATTGGATTACAATTCTATTCCATACTATTTAAATTTATTTGAATTCAGTAGACTAGAAGAATAAAATGTTCCATACTATTTTTATTTTTATTTTTTTTTTAATTTTTCGAGTAAAGAGATAAAATTTGTCATATTCAAATATTCTTTGCTCTCTTCATGATTCAAATTCGATCATAGGGTATTTGAATTTACTTTCTAAAACCAACTTAGCTAAAAATTAAAAGCTATAATTTTTAAATTTTAATTTTTTATTATATTTTTATTATTCTGATTTATAATAAAATATTTATAAATATTTTTTTATTTTATCAAAATATTTTAAAAATACTTTACAACTATTTTAACTTAAAAATACTTAAAATAAATCAATTCAAACCGAAACAGAAATGTGATTTCCATTCCACAGATTCTAACTTTTCTATCTCTTGCGCTTTTTCAAATCTTTTTTTTTTAACCTTTGATTCATCCCAAAAAATTGTAAAAATAAATAAACAAAAACTCTCAAGAAATCTAACAAGATTATTTTTTAAAACACATTATAATTCAATTTTAAATAAAATATACTTCCTTCGTACTAAATTAGTTGGTATAATTATTTTTTTAATTTAAAGAATATAAATTTTAATTAATATTTTAAAATATATTTTTTATTATATTAGAGAAAGATTGTAATTTATAATAATTTTTATATATATAAATATTTAAATTTTAGTATTAAAATATTAAATTAATTTTTAAAAAATAAAATATGTCAATTAATTTAGAACTGAGAGAATACTCTAACATTTTAGTAGTGCTCCTAACAATGTTAAATTGGGACCTAAAACCCATAAAAGGAGTGAGGTATATTGTTCAGCTAGTTTCTCGCCAATTTTATTTTTTCCATATATTTCAAGATTCTTACTTTTCCTTTTGTGTCAAAAACTCTCTTCCCTCAATTCTCAAAACTCTTTATCCCCAAAACCCCACAAACTCTTTACTCCCATAGCCTTGTTTCTGGTACTGTCACTTTTTTTTTTGGTGCATATAATATGGTTCTTGATTCATAACTCTTTTACTTATTCTATTTTGTCTTATGGGTATATTTTTTGTTTTCCATATAATGATTCTTGATTCATAATGATGTTGCATGTTATGTTGTTTTTGGTATATGTATAGTTTCTTTTTTAATTGCCACCTTTGTTCTGTTTCAGTGAATCTTGAGTTTGCTTTGATGGTTATTTTTAATTTTAAAGCAATTGATTGTGTTATCTGTTGAATGAAACTGTTTTTCTATCTATTTAGGATAAAAAGATTGTATCTTTTATGTTTTTTTTATTAATCATGTATTGAGAAAAAGAGATTAGGAAAAGATGTAGGTGTTAGAAGTAAAGTCTCTGTATATTCTACCCACCCTTGATCCCGCTTGTGGAATTACAAGGGATGTTGTTGTTGTAACATGTTTATACAATAATTTGAAATGAGAAAACATTGGTGGATGGAGTTATCTGTGGTAGATATTTTGTGGAATTAGACGACGTGAGCCTAAGCTAAATTATCAAAAAAAAAAAAAAAAAAAGAGAAGGTTGTAACGCCATTGGTTCTTGAAACAAACTCTCTACCTCCAAGAGGTAGGAGTAAGGTGTGCTTACACTAATCTTCCCTAGACAACACTTGGGAGATTACCCTGTGTATGTTGTTGTTGGTAGTAGTGATTAGTGGTGCCCTTTCCACACGGTCAAGATTAACATTTGGTGTGACATGTGTTTGTTTGTTAACAGTTTAGTATTTACTTTTGTTTGCTTATTTACAGCTTTTGTTTATTTATAGCTTTGAAGGGAAATCTGGCTACTGGGCTGAAAAAAGAATTGCTACTGAAAGGTTGAGGCTTTATGTAACGAATTGAAGAAATATCATGGGTTCAGTTTGTTGCTGTTTCAATGTTTCGGATGTTGGACGGGATGCTGCCTCGAACGATCAAAATCATAGCTTCTGCAAGTGTCTTAGTTGCTGCTTTCAGAAGTTAATTAATAAGGTGCCTGCCTAAAACTGATTTCGTTTCCTTCATGAAATTTAGTATATTTTGTTCTTATAATATTTGATGGTGCACCGAACCCTTTAATGTTTCACATTGTTTGTATCGAATCGCCCCTGCCACCTAGCTAATTCCACCTTATCAGTTTTCAATAAATATATGAATGGTTAGATTCTTAAAATTGCATCACTGATCTAGTTATCACATTGTTTGTATTGAATCCCTCCCACCCCCCACCTAGATAATTCTGCCTTATCAGTTTTCAATGAATAGATGAATGGCTAGATTCTTAAAATCGTGTCGAACTGATGTAGTTATCACATTTCCCCCTGCCATCTAGCTAATTCCGCCTTATCAGTTTTCGATGTATTAATGAATGGCTAGATTCTTAAAATTGCACCGAACTGACATAGTTATCACATTGTTTGTATCGAATCCCCCTGCCACCTAGCTAATTCCGCCTTATCAGTTTTCAATGAATATATGAATGTCTAGATTCTTAAAATCGCGTCGAACTGATCTAGTTATCACATTGGTTGTATCGAATCCCCCTGCGACCTAGTTAATTGCGCTTTATCAATTTTTGATGAATAAATGATGGCTAGATTCTTAAGTTGCGTCGACGTTAGTTATCACATTGTTTGTATTGAATCCCTCCTGCCACCTAGCTGATTCCGCCTTATCGGTTTTCAATGAATAACTGATGCCGAGATTCTTAAACGTATCGAACCAATGTAGTTACTTAATCAAGCAGTTAGACCACCAAACTCAACTAACCATAACAACAATGATTATTTAAGTAGCACAGCAGGTGAAAGATGCTTCCAAGGAAACATTTCCACTACCTTTTAGAACTAGGGAGTTAACCTACCTTCCTCTTATGCGAGGAAAATAATATAATTCTTTAGAATTCCAAAATTGAAAATATCTAACATTATTAGGGTAGGCTGGCTACATCACACCCTTGGTGTGCAGCCCTTCCCAAACCCTGCTTATGCGAGATGCTCTGTGTACAGAGCTGCTCTTTTTACTAATGTAAAGGATTTACAGCATCTTCTGTCCTTGCTCAATCCACCAATACTATTTATTTATGGATATCAGTTTGGCTTTTAAGAAACTAATAGTTCTAGATCAGTCGCCATTTACTTTTAATAGTCTTTTGTGATGTATATTAACGATGATGGCACTTGATGAGATTGTCTGTGTCATGTTTTACAAGCTCATAAAACAGCAAATTCATAGAATACTGGAGACTATTTGCCAGGTAAAAAATGGCATAACGTGAGATGCCACTGTGACAACTTGTGCTTGAACTAGTTTAAACGTATTTGAAGAGAAGTGAAATCACAAGAGAAAGAATTTGTTGAGTTGGCTCTATTATCATTGTTGTTAAGCTGGAAAATTATGACTAGATTGCTAGCCCTAGCATATTCTTTGCAAATGGTTCATTTATGCTTTGGCTTTTTTCCTCATTAAGATACTAACTGTTGACAAAATGCTTTTACGTATCATGAAATGACTTTTTAAGTATTGCTTGTCATCAGTATGGAACCATATTTGGCCAAGCACAAGCAAATGCTGGGACTTCAGCTAATCAAAGCCGGTCAACTTCGACTGCTCTAGTTTCCATAAACAGTTCATGTAATACAATCAGCTCCCAGGGTAGAGGTTTACCAAATAGTGCTGCCCCAGGACAGCTGCAAATACAAGAAGATGTTGCATTTACAAGACAGTACAAAGGAACAAGTCATTCACGTATTGAGCCCGTACCAGATATGGATGCTGATGTTGCAATACCACAAAAGCTTCTAAAAGTAGACAAGCCTCTTAAATCAGACTCTGCTAATCAAGGCCCGTCAACTTCGACTGGTATAGTTGCCATCAATAGTTCATGTAACACAATCAGGTCTCAGGATGGCTATTTAGCAAATAGTGCTGCTCCAAGACAGCCACAAATGCAACAAGTTGTTGCATTAAGACAACAGGACAAAGGAACAAGTCCTCCACGAGTTGAGCCCGAACCAGATATAGATGCTGATGTTGAAATAACACAAAAGCTTCTAAAAACAAAGCTGCCTAAATCACACTCTGCTAATCAAGCCCTGTCATCTTCGATTGCTGTAGTCTCCATCATCAGTTCAGGTGATACAATCAGGTCTCAGGATAGAGGTTTACCAAGTAGTGCTGCTCCAAGACAGCCAAAAATGCAACAAGATGTTGCAGTTGGAAGACGGGACAAACGAACTAGTCATCCACGAGTTGAGCCTGAACCAGATATAGATGCTGATATTGTAACAGAAAAGCTTTTAAGAGAAGCCAAGCTGCTTAAATCAGACTGTGACGGAGGTTCTAAAGAATGTTGTATCGAGTCCCCTAAGAAGGACTATTCATCAATAATGGCGACTGGAGTTCTATATGCAGTTTCCTCATCAGAAGATGAGGATGTATGCCCCACATGCCTCGAAGGTAGCTGGCATTATTTTAAAGTTTTTTGATAGTAAAATGCTATTTCAGCCATAACTGATTGACAAAAGAGGCTGCTCTAAGGCTCTAAGCTAATATATTTTCCTAAAAGTTTGGATGATTCTCTTGATCTGCCTAGATTAGTCAAATGATGCCTTTTCTTTGCAGAGTATACACCAGAAAATCCCAAGATAATGACAAAATGTTCTCATCATTATCACCTCAGCTGTATATATGAGTGGCAAGAGAGAAGTGAAAAATGTCCAGTCTGTGGAAAGGCAAGACTTCTTTTATTTCTTTTACTTCTGTTTTTTTAAGTCGCTGGTGCATTGCAAGTATGCAATACCTTATTTGCTGCATAGTCGTGTTAAGATCTTCTGCAAATGGAGGAGTCAAAGTATTGCTATGTTAATCAAGCAACAAATGCTTTTAGTGTATTGCTAGAATGGCTTCTCCTCTTTTAGTACCAATTTCCATTGTCTGAGTGACTCTGCCTCTAACCTAATATACAAAATTTTGGCCGTATGTTATCTTTACTAGTTTACGACATGTTTTGTTCAACCAGGTATTTTAAATGCATGTTAAATACATGCTTTGCCAGTATCATAACACACATAGGTTTAAGAATAAAGTCTTTGTTATTGGTCAATGATCATTTGCTCAATCAAATGGCTCAGTTGTATTTGAGCCGCTAAACGTATGTGTGAAAGTGACTCATATATTGGTGATATACATAAAGCTTATATCTGCATTTTGATATCTCTATTCTGCACACGTTAATTTCCTGGATAATTTTGTGGGACGCTTTGATACCATTAGAAGTTGCAGTGCTCGTGCGAGAAGTCTCTAAGTAAGACACATTTCTCATTGTTTTACCTTACCCCATTTGTTACACAACACAATCTTTAACAACATCCCCAGTGTTCTCAAGACACATTTTGCCGTCCACTTTTAGGAACTTTCATCCTATGCCGTGTCTATGATTTGAAAGAGCATAACAGATCACAGAACTATCCTCGGGAAAGCAATGCGCCAAGATGGCGATTAATGCTTAGACTTGAAACACTTTGGGGTTTCTATTGTAGAATGCAGTCAGTCTAAGTTCTTCTTAGCATCGCGTCTCTTAACACCTTGATTTCCTTGTGCAGTTTATGGAATTCGAGGAGACAAGTTGATGGTCAGAGCTGCAGAGAAGGAGAGCATAAACGAAATGAAAGACAGACGTAGATGTGAAGAATTCTTGCAACTTAGTAAGGTGTACATAATTCCTGACCACGCTGGTCCTGAATACATCTAGAAAGGATGGAAGAGGAACAGGATATACAGTCAGAGAGAGTTTTCCTTTTCCCTTGAACTTTTTCTTTTTTGGTGCCTATAGTTTTGCTGCCTCAGGCTTTCCTGTGGGTGTTATTAGATGGAAAGCTAGTGAGACCAACTACTTTTGCAGTTGTAGGCATATCAGCTTATGCTATCTCTTTTTGCCCTTTGGCCTTTACATCTTGAAGTTTGGTGGCATATCGCTAGAGTTGATTTCTCATATGGTCATTTGTCATTCAAGTAATAGTAGTTATTATTTCAGAAGAGTCTTTCTTTGTCTCAAAAAATTATAAGATAACAACTATTCGTTGAGTGACCATTTGAGAAACAAACATCATAATGCTACTAGTGTTTTGACCATTGCCTTGTTTTACTTCTCTAGGTGCTTATAGTTGCCATCGTCAAAAGGTAAATGTAGATTTTATATTTTTACATCGTGATATAGGTAAATTGATAACAAAGCTGTCATGGAACTTTTGAAGTTTAACAATTATAATATTTTTGAGAAATGTTGTCCTTTGCTACCATAGATCCCTCTCCTGTGGATAGCCTACTTTCCTTTTAGAATATCATTTTCAATAAGGGACTGAACCACTTGACCCTCCTATTTCAGTAAATTCGCTTCCATCTCTATGGAGCCTCGAAAGCTTATAGGATCTCTATGCAATAGAGAAAGGGCTATGACGGAATCATTGACCTCAGTGACACGTTGAAAGATTTAATAGTGGTGGAAGATCCTTTGTCGTTAGGGCTGTGCACAAATCGATTTAAGTTGAGTTTGACCATTATTGAATTGAATTTACGATTTTCAGTTTGTTAAAGTTTTCGTCCTAACTCGATTCATTCTACGGGTCAACTACCGTTTGTTCGTATTTATCTAGGTAGGCAAATTATGCTACAATTTAAAATTTTTAAATCATGAGATGAAAACACGTGTCCAAAACGCTAGCTAAATACTGAAACAAAGGCATGTCAATAAAAAAAGTTTTTGCAAGTTTTATTCTGTTTCAACAAACTCAAAGAATAAATTCAGATAAAAATCATTTCAATTTACTTGGTCCTAAAAATGGTTATTTGATTCAACAGTAAAAGCAGACAACATCCATTCCACTTGTTCGAATTGAAATTTACTTGATGTTTAAATAGATATAGTTAGAGGGTTAGCCAAATTAAAGTAGAATTGACAACAACAATTCCAAGACACAGTAAACCAGCTAGCTAGCAATCAAATGGACATTCAATTCCATTTCATTAACATGCATCGACATTAGTGCAAAGACAATAATAAGGTTAATTACGTTCTATACATATCACACTCAATAATATATTAAGAACTTCACAAGCAAAGATTAATTAACATCTTATTACATAAAAGTTTATCGCTAATCGCTTATACTTGTGTCCATCACTGTCACATCCTGACAGTGAGCTCCTTTCAAAAGTTGCACATGATAGCACACAAATGGAGAACTTGAACTTCATAGATGTTTATTCATGTGGTAAAGTGGATATAATGAATCAAGATTTAGGTCAAATTCATTTCTCCTTGCTTCTGCTGCTACTTCCACTTGATAATTACCTCTAATCAAAATCAATTAGAAATTAATTAAACAAGTAATAATGCTGAACAAACTTTTTTTTAAAATGGAGCAGTTGTTATCACGGGGTATGAAGAAAGGCCGGACTACAAGGATCTATTGTACGCAACCTCCCCTACATTATTGTTGTACATTATTGTTGAAGGTTGTTTTGACGGCTTTTAACTTCTAACCTCTTGGCACATGGCATCAATTGCTTAACAAACTTTCTAGCGTGCTCTAAAAGAAATTAAAATGTGGCTAAGCCATTGAAAAACCATGAGCTCTCAGAGATTTTTCCAACAGTAAGACTAACAGTGTTTGTTTTTCATGGATATGTAGTAGTTTTTGAATTCTCTTGGGTGTGTTTATTTGCTTATATTTGAATACTCTTAATAAAAATTTCAACTCCGTCATTTACTGATTTTATTTATCATGTTATAGAGGAAGAAAATTACCCAATATTCAGGCATGGAAGTGGTTGCAAGAGGAAAGATGTTGAAGCAGGTAATTGATTTTGCTGGTGCCATTCTCCTTGCTGCCCTACTATCTTGTCCTTCTCCTTGATCTGTGTAGAATTTATTAGTATTTGAAAATTTTGATACTATCTTAAAATTTAAAAGTAGGGATAAGACATAGAATTTATGCGAAATTATCAATTACAAGTTTAAACTCTTCAGGGTCCTATGACTCACCTAAACTGATTTTATTAATATTATATTTTCTCTCATTGAAATGATTTTTTCGTATTATCAATCCTCTTTATTAATTACCTAGTAAAGAAAATAAGTTAAAACGCCAACATATGTGAACAAACACATATTCCAAACTAAAAAAGGGAGTCACTATTTGTGAGCTAGGAGGTATAAGGTGTGTAGCTAACAATTTTATTATAGTTTTAAGTGTTTTATTTATTTATTTAGCTTTATCCCTAAAATAAATAACAAGAGACAAACTCACCTTCTTGGCTAGCATGTTATTCTCCTCTTGGATAGCCCTTTCCTGTGAAAACATAGAGAAAAGATTGCCCTCAAGGAATCAAACAAGATTAATTCCTTCGTTTCAATTTATGTGATGGAATTTAACTAGATAATCTTCTTAAAAAGAAGACGAAATGTAACTTGTGGTTGAGAACAAGCATCTACATCTATGTGATATAAATTATTTTATTAAAAATAAAATGAAAAGCTTAAAGTTAATAGATAGGAAGAATCAATTATAGTTTTTTTTTTTCTAACCGTCGATATAAACTTAACACTTCATTGATCACTATGCCACACCGGCCTTGGGTGCACTTAAAGTTGAATTATTTAAAAATAAAGAAAGGATAAACATAAAAAGAAAAATTCTAACACATAAATTGAGACATAACAAGTACTAATAAATAGACTATAGAAGTAGTAATCTTGGGAATCAATATTGACTACTTATAATACCTTTTTCTGCAGTTCAGAGATTGATTCATGCATGAGTTGGTTCTGCAACACAAACATATCTGAAGTCACATACAATCCAAAAATGTTGCAAGAAAGAAAGCAAATGGCAATGCATTCAAAAGTCATGTGGTCTATCATGTTATGTTGCTTAAATTATTCAAAGATATTGCCGTATTT
Organism: Withania somnifera; assembly: GCA_039654485.1. Taxonomy (NCBI): domain Eukaryota; kingdom Viridiplantae; phylum Streptophyta; class Magnoliopsida; order Solanales; family Solanaceae; genus Withania; species Withania somnifera. Next base: position 6,513,170 of record JBDJHY010000094.1, read on the forward strand.
GTATAAAATTCTTAAAAAAATATATTATTTTTGAAGAATTCGACAAACACATATATCAAGTGAGCGAACATAATGGGAGAATATGGAACCAAGAAGTTATATAATTAAGGAGATTAAAAAAAGAATGCTAGAAAGTAGAAATGTCTACTTGGGGTTTGAACTATTGACCCCTTTTATCCCTCAACTATAATTTTTCCTTCTATTAAAGGGATACAACAAGGTAAGTTTACCAAAGATATTTAATTTTTGAATGAAGGAATTCAGTTGAACTCCTCTCTTCAACTTATCTCCACCCTTGAAAGAAAAAGTTAGGTCATTCCTTTCTATCTGTCTAATTCTTTATTGCAAAAATAACGATATCTAAGTTGGTAAAAGATAATAGATATCTGATAAACTAAGTAACATGCATACAAACAGGTCCAAACACGTATACATTTGGGTGATCTAACTAGTTTACAAAATAGTCCAACAAATATATAGATTTTACATATTTCGGCCATACCAGTCAATAAGTTTGATTGAACTGTACATAGTGATAAGTTTTGCAATAACTCGATTTTTTTTTTCAGTTGCTTTTAGTAACGAAAAATAATAAGTATTATACCGCTGTCTCAAACAAGTTACAAATAACAAAAAATAAAACATGAAGAAAGAGAGAAAAAAGAAAGATGGAAACCTTTCTTGATCGAATAAGCTTAAGACCAGTATCAAGCTGTTGTTCCAAGTTTTGCAGGTCCTTCAAGCTCATAGAATCAAGATCTTCTCCCATATAATGCCTGAAAATGATTAAAATAAAAGGGAAGATAAAAATTATATATGTTTAACAGTGTGTTCAGCACGGAGAAAAATATTTTCACGTAAAACAAGTGAGTTATTTTTGACATATAATCTAATGTATGGTAAGTAAACAAAAACAAAAAAAATTATCCCATGACCGTTTATATGTGATCTAGCAATATATTTTGGGGGGTGAGATTAGGTGGGCCGAAGGGATCGGGGTGGGCAAGTGTGGGGTTTAGAGGAGCTAGATGAGCGGAAAAGAGACAATAAACTTGAAAAATCATTTATGAAACTTATTTTCTCTACTCCCATTAGAGAAGTAATATTTCTTATTTTCGTGGGACTTCATTTTGTTTGTTTTCCCAATAAAAATATTTTTTTATTTTGTTTGTTTTCCTAATAAAAATATTTTTCAACAAATTTTAACCAATCAAACACGAGAACATTGAGAACATTATGTTTTCCTCCACAGTATATGAACAAGCTTATTCATGCATGAATGAATGAATCAAGCAATCATATATTTTACTTGTGGTTCCTTTGCAGGAGATCAATCCTAGCCTTGAGTTTAGTATATTCCAAGCTCCAGTTTTCCTGCACCTATATATTACACAAACATAAACAAATCATCTTGAAGATAAAAAAAAGGGTCATTAGTAACTATTACACCAATAATAATATATTTAGTGTAATTTTATAAGTAAGGTTTAGAAAGACGCAAATTTTTACCCTTAATTTGTGAAGATAGAAAGACTGTTTCTAATAGACGCACGACTCAAATAAAATATTTCAAAACAGGTTTAAAAAGAAAATACAATGATGAAGAAATTATGCCGAAAATAAAGAAGATAGGAATCGAAGTAACATCAAATAATAAAATTTAATGTTATTCATACTTTATGTAATATATATCGTCAATATAAATAATTTTTACATAATCAAACATGGTCATTTTTTGCCTGTAATAGTATCAAATAACATATCTTATTTTCAAGATATCAAACCCCAAGTTTCAAGGCTTACCTATAAATATCATTTAAACGAACTGATAATATAACAAAATAATTTACACTAATTGTTCATAAAATATAAAACCCTAAAATATTTATTTAAACTACTTATTTTGGGTCGTACCGGTGATTCAGAATTATTTTCAAGCAAACGTCTCTCTGCATATGAGTATCTTTCATATCGTTCAAGAATCTGCTCCATACTGCTTCAAGAAAAATAAAAATTTATGAGTAGGTGATTGTGATGATTATGTAAAAGAATGTGTAATGGAATAATTAATATTACCTCATACAGTATCATGAAGATGACATACAATCAAATTGAATAATTAAAGTATTATACTTAAGCGAATCCACGAGTGTTTAGTTTAAGTTTTTTAATTTAAAAAAAAAAAAAAAGTAACCTTCCAGGAAGAGGAAAGGGAAAAAGCAAAAAGGGCATTTTCAACTGATGTACAAGTTATATATATGATATGATATTCAATATTACTTTTATACATAGTAAATCATGACATTAACAATATCAATACTGTTTTTATTCAAATACACTTTATTTGTTTTAGCAGAGTCAATTTTTTTATTCAAAAGTTTAAAATTTAAAAAAATAAACGCAAAAATTAGCTAAAAATAATTTAACATCTATTATATATATATAAAAAAATAATTTTAATAACATAATAAATAACAACACATGATAGCTTCATTCCTGTTTCATTTAATAGTATAAATCAGTAAATCAAAAACAATATCGATATAACTAATCTTATTATTATAAATATATATTATTTTTATATATTTTATCAAACCAAAACTCTAAATTATTATTTTTTATTCTACTTACAAAATGACCCCGTAACTTTGCAGGTTGGAGAATCCACAGAGGCCAAAATTCAGGACTATGAAATTAGTAGATGCTTCTTGGAAATTGTATTTTTAGAGTACAAGGATCAGATAATCTGAGTGGACGTTCTTCCATTTCTTACTGTAATTAAAGTATCTAGATATCCAATATCCTAGACCAGTTAAGATTTACGTGGCATATGTAGTTGGATACAAAATTTAAAAAGAAAAGAAACTTTCGAAGTTAACAATTTAAGGGAATACTACGTAAAATACAATTACTATAGGATCATTTGATTCCAAAATTATATGTTATATTATTTTTTTTATAAGCAATACAAACAGAGGATCGAGATACTATCACTTGAGCCCGATACATAATTCAAGAAACTTCTCAAATACATATGGAAAGGTACGAGACATAATTTGAGCATAATACATAACTCAAATTATAATTTTCTAGATACATAAGGATATATGTTAAATTGTTTAAATACATAATTAGACATGCGATATAATATGTAGTTAAGAAACATGTGATATATCATGAGTTATGTATCACAATCCTTTATATGTATTGCAAGTGGTATATTTCATTTTTTTAAATAATAGGATAAAACATAAATATGTGATAATTCCAAAGACACTTAATACATAAGGATACACGTTAAATCATTCAAATACATAATTAGACATGCGATACAATATGCAGTTACGACACATGTGATATATCATGAGTTATGTATCACAATCCTTTATAAGTATTGCAAGTGGTGTATTTCATTTTTTTAAATAATAGGATAAAACATAATATATAACTGTATAGTTATAAGGCTTTTAAATATATCAAAACAATCATAAAGTTATAAAGATTGTCATTAGAATTCAAATGGAACGTGAAATTAGGCAGTTGAATATAGAGTTTGCATTTTGAAATAGTATTCATACTTAAATTTATTTAAATCAAAACTACAAATAAGAAGTGAATGAAAAAAATAGTTATAGGCTATTTTCAAATTTAAAATACAACTTCAGGTTGTATTAACAATTATCACGACCAAACAATAATTTTTAGATAAAATAAAAAATAATTTCAATTTCTTTTTCTGATTAAAGAGGTCGTTAATTTGATTATTTTGTTATTCTGCTTTTGTTGGAACTATCAAGTGTCTTTGGAGCTAAAGGCTGCTATACACAAGTTGTTATAGGTGCAGAACTTTCAGTTTGTCATTTCCTATGTACACAACAAAAAATAAAAATGGAAATAAAAAAAAAAAAAAGAAAGAAAAAATGTCAAATAAATAAGGATAATTTACTTAGCCATTTCTTCTTAATATTACTTAATTTTTTTTAAAATGTCAATGAATATGGACAATGTACTAAATTATATTTTTGATTTGTTATTTTTAATAAGTTAAACCAATACTTATTCTAAAAAGGAGGATTAACTATAACGAATGATGGGCTAAAATAAGTTAAAACGATACTTGTTTCGAAACAAAGCAGTAACAATGATAAATGATGGGCTTAAAATAAGTTAAAACGATACTTATTTTGAAATGGAGGAGTAACTATGATAAATAATGGGTTTAAAATAAGTTAAAACGTCCGAAACTGAGGAGTAACTATGATGAATGATGTACATGTTAACCAGCAATGAACAATCATATGATCACTGAACCTTTAAATATCTTGATATTCAATTGAGTTCATGAAGAATAAATTCTCAAAAAATGTTTTTCCTACAAAAGAAAATACAAACAATGAGGATGGAGCTGTTAAAGAAAGTTATAATTTTTTCAAAAAAAAAAAAAAAAAAAAAAGAGATTAATCATGGAACAAAAAAGAACATCAATTTTCTTCCATAAGTTCAGATAATGAATTTTAACAAAATGAAGGAAAGAAATAAATGTATATAAAACACTGTTCCTATTTCTAGTTCATCAAATAAGAATTACAAAAATATTGTCTTCACAAAAAGAAAAATTGTAGTATGAAAAACAATTACGTATAAGATAGATGTAATCTGGAAAGTTTAAGTCAAGCAAGCTAAATTAATGAACCAAAAATACTTTAAGAAAATTAAGCTAAAAAACAAAAAAGAGGGAGAGAAAAGAATAATCCAACAATTAAGGAAGATCAATTTTCTATTTCAATTTATTTGTGATTATTACAAATATTATTTTACTTATATTATCCTTTCGTTAGAGACACACAAGATATTTGTAGGATTATTTCTTAATCATTTCATACAAATAACAAAATGTTGTTCATTCAAAAGGAAAAAAAAAAAGAAATTTAAACCAGAAGGATAAACAATTACAAACAAACAAGATAGAATCTCGAAAGCTAAATTAAAGAACTAAATCCAAAAAGTAAATAAATAAAAAAGTGCAAATAATCATGCAAGAAGAAGCTCAAGAAAACTTTCTAAGAAAACAAACAAAATTTAGTTTTTTTTAATTATATGTCATCTTTCTCATACACGAGATATATTTGTCAGATAATATTCTTCACTTCATAAAAATTACTAAAATGTTGTTCCTACAAAAGGAAAACAAAATTAATTTTAATTTGTTTCATCTAATTAGAAAACTTACCAAGAAGCAGAAGAGTACTCAAAGATCTTGCCTTTTTGAGAGAAAATAATTAAGGCAACTTCAGCATCACATAGCACTGAGATTTCATGAGCTTTTTTCACTAATCCACCTCTTCTCTTTGAAAATGTTACTTGTCTATTTATTTTATTTTCTATTTTTCTTAATTCTACTTTCCCTCTTCCCATCTTCAGAAAAAAAGGGAAAAAAAAACTTCAATTCTTTTTCATACAGCCAAAAATAATACTATGAGCTATATATGGAAACCCTGAAATTATATTTCCCTCTGAACAAACCCTAGTTACTATTTCACAATACAAATGAATGAAAAAGAAACATCCCATCTTATTTTAAAAAGGGAAAAAGTACTCCCACTAGTTCCTGTTTTGGATTTTCTTTTTTATTTCCCTTAATCCCATCATTTGATTAAGATAAGTATCTATTCTAAAAATAGCGGTTCACCTGAACTTTTTATTTTTTTCATCAAG
>JBDJHY010000094.1:6601140-6614889 GCA_039654485.1 Withania somnifera
GTGGTGGCATTCTTCTTCTTCTTCTTACAAGTCACAATCATAGTGATATTTAAGTTGCAAAAGGAAAATTAAAGGGTTTGTGTCTTTATATATTGATGGGACTATTCTTCTTGTTTGCTGAACAAGGAAACTAGAGAATTCTGCACTTGATCTCTACTACTTTCTATGTTAGTATAAATGACTTCCTAAGGTTGGTCATCATATATTATACGCAGAGATAATCCATCCTTTAATTTGTTTTCTTTTTAGCACTTCATGCATGTAAAGGCATATTCAATGCCCTTGTGGCACATCATGAGTTGCGGTCAGTAGCGAAAAGTGGCGGAGCCAATAAAAATTAAATATTAATTATTACAAGTAAATGTTTAATTTCGAACACTCTTTAATACAACTGAAAGTAATTTGCATACCTTTCATTAAATTATTGGCTCCGCCACTAATAGCGGAGCTAGAAATTTAATAAAAAATGTGTTAAGGATATGCAAAATTAAATGTTCATTCATGATAGAAAATATTTAACCTCTATATAAGATAGTTTTTCACGCAAAGAGTGTGTGCGTCATCACCCTTCGTGATAGGTTGTTCCGCCCAAGGTTATGGTGGGATAGTTGCGATTCCTTCACTCTTCATCAGATATTTCAAATTCATATTCTAAATATTGAAAAAAATCATTTCAAAAGCGTCGGTCATCCTCACCTTCCTCCGGCTTATCACCGGTAGTTTGTTCAGGGTTCTAAACTCAACGATGGCAACTAAACACGAGGTCTAAAAAGTAAATCGTATAATAAGTGAATTCAAATTAATCAAATTTCAATATGAATATATTGATATTTAAAATTAAAAAAATGCCCTTATGGCCGTGAGACTCTTCTCGAACATTGCCAAATTTCTAGCCAACCAATTAATAGCTTAACTTCTATATATTGTTAGTATAATGTTACAGAGATTTTAGACTTTTAATGTTCCAAAACAATTGTGATGTTGCTTCTCGACTGACAATTTATAACTAATTTTGGAGCTAAAAAATTAAATTCAGTAAATCGTTTAAAATTAAAATTTATATATTTAAAAACTATATGAAAAGTGATATAAGTTGTAATTTTTAATTTTTATATTAATATAATAAAAAATATATTAAAATATTAATAAAAATTCATATAATTTGACTCTTAAAAAATAATATATAATAAGTATTTTTAGACGAAGGAAGTACTATTAAATCACCTAAATGGTACTAAGTACAAATAATCATTCATAAAATGGTGGAATTAAGTATGTCGAACTTTAGTTATGACATATATTGTTCTTTTTAAGTCAATAAATTTCACAAATTTGTCCCTCGATCAAGCTACACCATGATCGAATACGAAGCATGTCTACAACCATATGAAGTACTTGTGGAATGCCTTTCGATCTCTTTCTCCTCTTTTATTTTAATGTGAAATTTATCTAAAATATCATCATGATGTGCACCCAAACTTTGTAAATTTAAAAGGTGGAAAAAGATTAAAGGCATAATTATTTACTCCTTCTGTCTCAATTTATATGTCGCATTTCACTTTTTGAGAGTCAAACAACTTAAGTTTGATCATTAATTTTAACATGCGATCTTTAAAATTTTCAAATAAAATTTATATATTTGAAAACTATGTAAAAGATAGTATAAGTCACAATATTAATAATTTAAAATATTTAAAAAATACATAAAAAATTATGATAAAATAAATTTATTTAACAAAAGCAATGTTCGGTAACAACCACCCTTAACTACTCTTCCTTTATCTAAAACTATTCATCGTATTTCTTTTTTACACGTTCCTTAAAAAAATGTTAATTAGGAAGAAATTTAAGTACTTTAAACTTATTTATGTCTTAATTATTTTTCCAAAAATATTTACTTTATTTATGTGCTATAATTATCTTATAATTGAAGTGTATGCAGTATTCAAGAACAATCAGTACTAAGGATAAAATAGAAAAAATTAATACTAATTAGCTTTATCTTAAATTTATAAATTCATAAATAATTTAAGATAATTAATTTAAAAAATTACGACAAATAATTTAAATTAAAAAAAATACCATTAATTAAAGTCCTTATAAGGAAATACATCATAAAAGTTTAAAATTTGCTCGATGAACTACTACTTTTCTTAATGTTGTTCAAATTACACCTGAAAATCTTAGTAGGTTAGCTGATTAACTATTTAAAAGGTTGGATTCCTCACCTCTGTGTCCACCCCACCGTTTATGAAGAAAGTATAGGGTGCAATTTCAAAACAAGGGGTCCAGTTTGTGGACTAAAATATCACTTAAACATATTCAAAGGGACTCAAAGATGAAAAAACAAAAAAATGAAAGATGAAATTAAGAGGGAACAAAAAGGACAATTGTGAATTCGATTCCCGCCATTTCAACTTCCTATTTTCTCAATTCTAGAGAGAGAAGAGTGAGAAGTTCAATGGCGAAGCATTGCGAAGAGAAATACACTTGGCAGAAATCGGACGGTCTAGAAATATTATCAATCGGAAAGCTGTACACTGGTTCATGGGATAAGAAGTACTGGAGTTCCTCTAGGGTAACAATTTCAATTTTGAGATTTCACCTTTTCTATCGAAAATGAAAATGAAGTACGTACAGTCGTACACCTTGTTTTATTATTTTTAGGATATTATACTTATAGATCAATTGATGAACTATTAGTATTGGCTTTAGCCATGTAGCTAAAAGTATATTAGTTTTTTTTTGGAGCTTTTGGAATCGTTATTGCTTGTGCATATGAGTATTTTGCCCAATTTTTGATCTATTGTGTATGTGTATGATTGAATAAATTTTTAGAGTAGTTTGAATAGAAATTATAGTATAGATGAGCTTACTCATGTTGTAACAAACCCAATTTCTCAACACTAATACTCAAGTATTATATAATCACTCATAGCCAAACTACAAATGCAACACTCAAACTACTGGATTGCAATTGAAGATATTGAAGATAACAAGTAACTAAAGATAGAGATAAGAATGAGGATGAGAAGCTTAGACTCATAGAATGGAGATGAGAGGACTAGCCATTTTTCTAACGATATGCATAATCCTTCTTTCAAACAGTTTGTACTTTTGTAACTTGTTGCTAGTTAGGCCTGGATCCCAAATCAATCTTTCTGAAGCCTTTTTGGTCTTATTGCTGCTTCTTGGCCCAATTGCTACTTCTGTGACATATGTATTCGTGTTGGGTCGGGACTGATTCATACCACATGTACCTAATAGTATATTAGTGTTGGAGCTTTAGAAGTGTAATTGGTTGTGGATATGAGTATTCTGCACAAATTTTTGTTCTACTATGTATGTATAAGATTGGATAAATATTTAGGTCAGAGTAGTTTGAATAGAAATTATGGTTATAGATGAGCTTAATCATGTACCTAATAGTATATTAGTTTTTTGAAGCTTTTCAAAGCATTATTAATTGTGCATATGAGTATTTTGCCCAGTTTTTGTTCTAGTATGTATGTGTATGATTCCATAAATTTCCAGGTCAGCGTAGAACAGAAATTATGGCTATAGATCAATTGATAGGAGGTTATGGAGGATATAAATTAGGGTAGAAGGTTAGATAGTTGAGTGATGTCTTGCTTATCCTTCTATACTATTAGTCATAGTTTGTTTTTTGATAACCGTGGAGTCTAGGTTGTTGACAGTCATAGTATTACTCTTATAGTTTCTTGTCCTTTGGGTTAGGTTGATATATGATGTATTCGTACTCTGACTATCGTATTATTTTGTTCTAGTTAATGTGCAAGATGATTTGTTATGTTGTCTATAGTATTTTGCCATGACTTCTTCACTTCCGTTATTTCTCTTTTCGAAATGCTTTTGGTTTTTTCGTCTTTGAGCTAGGATCTATCAGAAATAGTTGGTAGGGTCTGGGTACACTTTACACTCCCCAGGCCCCACTTCGTGGGATGACACTAGGTATGTTATTGTTGTAGATCAATTGATGAACTAGTTATCTGAGGGATGTAGCTTATGTCTTAATTTTGAATCTCATGTATTTATTGGATTTTTTCACCTTCCTGAAAAATAATGAGCTAATTCTGCACCAAGGCCAATGTGAAAATTAGATTTGTTTATTGTCTTCTGACTATTTTATAAAAGGTCTGTTCTTTGAATGATTTTGGGACTAGCTGCAGCCAAATGTTCCTCATTATCTTAATTTTATCTTACCTGAACTGTGACAATGTTGTACATTGACAAGTTAAAGTGAGTATTCTATAGTCTATTCTAGCAAAATGTGACTTAGAATTTGTAGTGAATTCAAAATTACTGATAATCTTTAGAATGTACCCTGAGGATTTATGCTCTCTGGTTATGTCATCTTGCAGAATCGATTTTGCAGGAATTTGTGGATCACTTATAGGAAAAAGGAAATCGAGAACACCTAGCTTGTGGTCCAAATCTCAGTATGCCAATTTCTAATGTTGATTCAGGCGCTGTTTGATGTGACGAAAAATGTTTCATAAGAAAAAGATTTTACCTTCACATTTCAAGTATCATTTGTTAAAAGTCATTTTCTAATGTGGGGACGAGGTGAGGCATGGGAAAAGAGTGTTTAAGGATTTTTCGGTATGACGGTGGAAATAATGTTTAAATGTTAGTAGGAGCAAGTATAAAGTATGAGTGGAATGGAAAATGACTTGCGTCCATAATAGACTTAAGATGATTACACTCATTTGGTGTACAGTTATGCGTTTTAAACAGAATTTTGCTGAACGTTCATAAAAAATCTTGGCCTATCTGGGTCCATTTTTATTTTGGAGCTCAATGGCGGAGTTTGATTGTCTTGTTTTTGTTTAGATTACAACTATTCTTGAAACTTCTTTTCTCAACATCAACAAAAAAGCATGACTGGCAGACTTACATCTGTCTCTATACAATGTACGGTGTAAGAGATTCCAGTATCACTTAATTTGACTTTTTTGACTTGCAGGGCAAAGACCGCTATCCTTATCCTATTGGATACAATGCTCTAAGGACTCAAAATGGAGTCTCTTTCAAAATGGAAATTCATGAAGGCTTCAAGGGGCCATTATTTATGGTGTGTAGCATAGATTCTGCACTTTTTGCAACATTGAATGGATTGTTACCATATCTCTAACTTTGGATTTATATTAACTTCCTGCCTCTGCCTCACAACAGATTAGTTCTACAGATGGGAAGTCATGTAGTGGGCAAACTCCAGAGATTGCATGGGAAAGTTTCCAGAAAAAAGGATGTCAAATAAAATTGTTGCATGGAAAGAGATACTCCAGTAAGATTGATGGTGTGGAGGTGTGTCTTGCTCCTATTTATGAATCCAACTAACATACGGCAATACTAAATGTTCTATCCTTTTCTCCATTTGATTTGCTATCTTTGGGTGACATTGAAATGTTTGAAAGTATTGATACTGTTATTACAAGAATTGGTCTCCTTGGTCTAAATATGAGGTGAAAGCATGCATGCAGTTTTGTTCTATTAAGGACTATACTGTTTTGACCTGAGGGAATGACATGGTTCATTTTGGACTATCTGAGCTTTAACCCAAAAGATTCAGCACATAAAAAATATCCATTTTCTATATATGTTTTGGAATCTCTAATAAGAAATCCAATTGATACATCTTTTGAGAAGTCTCTACTTTCCTTAGAAGAGAATAGACACTAATGGAGCATGTCATATCAAGAAGTTTGTGTTTTGAAACTAATGGAGCTGGTCAAATCAACTAATTATTTTCCTCAAAATCATGTTAAAATTGGTATGTCTAAGTTGGTAATTTCTTGTGTTGGAAATTACACAAGAATCCACATTCAGAACTAGTGCAGTTAGAACAATTTTCTGATGAAGCCCCAAGAACATTGGTCTAGTGGCAAGTACGCAACATGTAAAGAGTGGGTTATGTGCACATCATGAGTTCAGACCCATTGCAGACAAAAACCTATATAAGTGGAGAAGGATTGAGAGAACAGTCCATTGTTTACCGGGTTTCGATCCCAGTGCCACTGGTTCTCAGGGGCTTCTCAGTTACAAAAATGTAGTAACTCTCTGATGATGCATGCTACTATTAGTTGCTACCTTGATTATAGATACACGAGTATAAGAATCTCCCTTTTCCTTCTAAGGTCATTTTTGCAATGTATTTACTGTAGAAACCAGAAATGATCTTATATCATCTCTTAAAAACCTAAACCTTTGGCCTAAATTGAACTAATGAGAAGTAGGTTCAAGTAACTCTGCCTTCATAATTTTCCATTTGGAGTTAGCTGATGGAAGAATGGTGATTGATTGAACTGTCCTTTATGAGTGATGTGCAGCCATCGGAGGTGATCCAATCTTATTGCAAAGTAGTCTATTGACTATTGTCTCAGATAGTACAAACTAAAAAGTTGCTAGAGTGCGCTAAATTATCAAACTCCTTCAAGAACCTGTAGGGCCTTGCTTTATGAGTTGGCTCCTGTATGAAGTTATGCTTATATGATGGTTTTAAATGTCCTTAATCAGTTTCTGTGTATCTTTGTATCTAAAGATTCATCAATAATCTATTCATTTCAAGGAGTTTGGTCTGAACTTGAGATAGTATATTTGTATATTCAAAATGTTACTAGGCTAGTAAACTGGTGTTTGGACCATGACATCGTTTAAGAGATCTGAGCATTCCTTTTTGTCAAACGACAATTGATTCTGTGCACATTGTGCTCTCTTTTTCTGCCAAAATCATTTGACACATTTATCTACCTCAAGGTTCGCCAATCCTTAAATTTATCTGGAAGCAATCATAATGCTTTATCATGTCATTTTGGAGGATGATTGTTAAGATAGTTTATTTACCCAATATTCTACACTGTACTGCTGAAGGATGTGTTATGAATAGGTTATTTACCCAATCTTCTACATCGTACTTCTGAAAGATGTGTTATAAATAGCCTACACATTAAGTTTAGCCATTGGAATTTGAAGCTAAGCTAGTCAAAAGAATTTCCCGAGCCTTTTCTTTTTGAGAATCTCAGGCAATGTGCTTAGGAACTATTTTCTGAATTAGCAGAGATCTTGTGGGAGAGAATTTGCTTATTCAATTTACTATCTCTTTATGGACCTTATACTAGTAAAATTTCCTATGGATCGATTTTTTGAATGCTAGCTTGCAGAGTGCTGAAGTTGTTATGTTTTTCTTAAATTTGAATGGGAATGTTAAAAGATCGAAGTTTAACTGAATGAGCCTTTAATGTTTTTGTTTCTTTCCTCCTTATTGTGTGTATAAGTGCAGTTTTTCGGGTTCAAGAACACCTTTGTTCAAAGGTTACTCAGGGAATTGGTGGCAAATATCAGTGGAAAGCCAGAGCAGAATCTCTTGTCGTCTATCTCTCTTAGGAATGAGACATCTGGGGCAATAGACCAAGCTGAGCACGCAGGATCAAAAACAGATCCTAATCTGATACACATGGAAAAACCACAAAGTGCTGGGAAGAGAAATAGGAATGGTAGAACCAATAATATCAAGTCGGCTGCCAACACCAGTCTCAAAAGACCTCGACGTCAGATTAGAAGTAGCAACATCAAAGCTTTGGATCCTGGCCAACAGGAATATGGTGAACATCTGCCTCCCTTCTCCCCAAGAAAAGGGCCTTGCAATAGTTCAGAAGCATTGCAAACAATAAATGAGAGAGAAGAAGTTCTGGTTCCAGTTGTAGAATCTTTTGACAAAGATGATCATCCAAATGTAGATAGTCTTAGTTCTCAAGGAGGGAGGAAGCTTGTAAATCCCGAGACTGAAAAACCATTAGAAGAATTGATGACAAATATCAATGGAGTGCCAGAGCAGAATTTCCTCTCGTCTACCTCTCTGAGGAATGAAACATCTGACCCAGAAAACCAAATCGAGCACACGGGACCAAGAACAGATACTAATCTGCCAACACATTTGGAAAAACCACAAAGTGCTGGGAAGAGAAATAGAAAAGGTAGAACTAATAATATCAAGTCAGCTGCCAACACCAGTCTCAAAAAACCTCGATGTCAGAACAAAAGTAACAACATCAAGATTTTGAATTCCAGTGAACAGGAATATGCTGAACATCCGCCTCCCTTATCCCCAAGTAAAGGGTCTTGCAATAGTTCAGAAGCATCACAAAAGTCGGAGACTGTGCAAACAATAATTGAGAGAGAAAAAGTTCTGGTTCCAGTTGTAGAATCTTTTAACAAAGATGATCATCTGAAAGTAGATAGTCTTAGTTCCCAAGGAGGGAGGAAGCATTTAAATCCTGAGACTGAAAAACTATTAGAAGAACATATGGAATTACTAAAAGATGGAAAACTGGTTAGTGTGTTTACTCTATCTTTTTCCCTTTCATTCCTTCAAATGCTCTGATACACTTTTCTCATTTATAGTGCATCATTTTTCCTGTTTTTTTCTACTAGTCCTTTTGGACTACTTTATATTTTGATATTATTTTATAAGATCCCACGTAACAACAAAAAGGGGATAGCAATCATATATCATTTTCCTTTTCTGCAAGTCGTTTGGTTACTGAAATTGCTAGCTGGTTACATTTTCTTAACTTCTCGCAGTTTAATAGGTCAAAAGTTCTGGATGAGCAAGTAATTAAGAACCAAATTGCCGAAGAGAAGGATGGAGAATCACCAGTTGAGAATGGTACTCAGAGAATTAATGATGCCAATCTTTGGGCACCTGATACTTTGGATCACCCACCAGGTACTACGAGCTAATACTTACCTATGCAGTTCCTTATTGCTGCATCTGGCATTATCTCCTACCTGACTTTCCTGAATAAATCATTAAATGCTTGTCTTTTCATTTTTTGTAGATGATTCTTTTAGTCTCAATGCAGAGATTCTGAAGGATGGTGTAGGTGCTATTACTACCGTTGTTCCTGACTCTCTAATAACTGATTCACATCCAGAAAGTGAAAAGGATACATCTTGTTTGGAAATGAACTCACAGAAAAGTGAGTCAGATTCTGCCGGACATGAAATAGCCAACTCAATGATGACATTTCTGCTTCCGCGAGCACTTCCTCTGCTTAAGACATACACTAGAAAGAAAAAGAATGACAAAAAATCAGTGGAAGTATCTATCCACAATTCTCAGGATGAAAATAAGAAGATTGACCTCCATCTTGACTCCACATCCGGTAAACTGCAGCCTGCAGCTTTCTAATTTCAGCAGCTTATTTCTGTTTTCATAGAGTAATCTTAGTTGCAATCTCAATCGTTGCTTTAATGAAGCTATATCATGCAGTCTTTTAATTAAAGCTTATTTTAGTTCCCTCTTTCTTTTCTTTTGCAGTCAGTGAGCTTGATGAGAATTCACTGCTCAGACAGAAGCAGGAAAATACCAATTTTCCAGTTCGAGGTTGTGTTCCAGCTCTTACAGCCTTTCCCCTTGCAGAAGCTGTTGTTCCTGATAGTTTTGATAATTCTGAAGGTGGATATGCTCCTAGTCAGGGGTTAGCTCTGATTCTTCAAGTAACTGAAGTTGCTAAAGAAGATAAAAATGTTCGAGGTTTACAAAACTGCAGACCTGAAGTCGTGGGGCCATCAAGGAATGATTGTTTAGAAGCAAAGCAAGCAGCTTGCAATGGTGAAACAGGTGACCTTCTCTCCTTGTGATCCTTGTATTATTTGATTGAAGGGTCAGAGTAGCTGCTGTTTCCAATATTGTTCCAGTTAGCATGTGCAGAGTACATAATTAGAAGGATGTCACATGCCACAAGGCTATTTAATATGTATCACTGTCTTTCTTAAAATTTCTGCAATTCAGGCCTTCTGCTTCCCAGACGCCCCTTGTGGTACTATACTGGGTATGTTGTTGTCAGGCCTTCTGTTTCCCAGAGTCAATACTGACTTATTTTTCAGCCTGTCAGTGAAAAATATTCTCTTGTGAATTCTAAGTTTGCCAGAATCATCTTATTCAAGGCTTTCCCTTTGCCCCTCTTAATATAAGTATGTTCATGTCCTTTGTTAGTTTGTTCTCCTCTACTTGAGATGTTAGAAAATGGGCTCCCCCATCAATAATTTTGAAAGATGGGTATCTGCTCTTCCCATATGCTTTTCCTGACTGTTTTTTCCCATTGAGAAAAGGTGAATAGACTCTGATTATATAGCCATGTAATATATCATATTTCGTCTTTTATTGAAATTATTCCTGATGCAGCTAGTCTGAACTTCAAATTTTCTCTGTAGTGATGAGATATGAGCTCTCGGTCTCTTGAACTGAACTACAGTCTGTAGACTAATTGATTGAAAATACTAAATTGTTGAACAGGAACAGAAAGAGAAAATGACTTCTTACCAGGCGCACATAAATTTATCCAAGCATCAAGAAAGGAAATTACTGGAACCCAAAGGACTGGCGCAATAGTCAGTGGGAGCTTAACTAGAATTCCACCTTCTGCTGAATCAATGGTGCAACTTGTTTCTTTATCTGAAAGTATTACCTGCAGAGATTTCAGAGATAATTCTGTTCCAGAGACAAATAACATAAACGCAATGCACATTTCACATTTCTTGCAAGGGAACTCTTCTAAGCAGTGCCAAATTGAAAAATTTGTACCTTCTGACGAAACCCACATTGAAGGACGGCCCCTTAACTTCAATACAAAAGAAAGATTCACTAGTATCAGTGGTACACCTTTTAACTTGGTGTTCGGCTCTGAAGATCAAGAAATTGGTCGGATGTCAGACCATATTCAAACTTCAAAGCTTCTTGAATCAACTACAACTAATTCTGAAGGCAACTTGACTGGTCCTTTGTTAGATGAGAAAAACCAGAAGATAAATTTTTCTGCAGACACCACTGAGAAAAAGGAGAATAATAAAAATGTAAACATGGACGCAACGAAAGATTTAAAGACTGAGAGTGAAAGAAGTGGTATTCTCAAGGTTATTGCAGGCTATGCCCATCCCATGCCAATTTCATCAGTGCTATTGAGTACACAGGAAAATGATCTTTATATTTGTGTTTTATGTCGTCAACCATTGCATGAGGATAGAAGTATTTTCATGTACAAGGCTCCAATGGAAGGAGAAGAAAGGGGGTGCCCTTCTTTTATTGGTCACGTTTCTATACGTTTCCAGTTTTCAGATGTGGCTATTCGTGGAGATGTGAGTTGTTTTCTCATCTTCAATGGTATTGCTGTGGGATTATAGTTTGGTCGACAGCATCTCATAATCTATAATCGTTTTATGCAGATTGAACTGGACAGTGCTGCTGTGCAGTTGACACCAATTGGGCAACTTGTGTTGTTCAACAGTGTAAGAGCCCCAAGCTGCAGGTTGCATTTTCACCAGAGACAGAAGTGTTTGGTCTTTAGTTTTTTAGATGTAGGTAAATGAATGCTGATGCACTGATCTGCCATGTTTGTTCTCAGGAAAGGTGATATAAAGTGCCAGTGTTCATTATGTGCTTTGAATCATTTCGAGGAAAATGCAGTAAAGATTGCGCAAATTAGAAATGGTTATCTCTCCCTCGTTACTAAATTGAAGACAACGCTGAGAGTCTGTTTTATATTGGTATGTTCACCTGATCACCTTGTCGCTGTGGAAGAAAGTGGAAAGCTGTACGTATGGATCATGAATTCAGAATGGAGGTGACTCTTCTTAAGCATTGTATTTTCAATTTTATTTATGTTTATCACAATACTGATCTTGCAGTGTTATAACTTTGATTACTTTAAATTTATCTTTCTTGTATTTGCATTAAATCCAATCCTTTTATTAGTAGTCCACTTAATGGCAATTATGTGCTTTATCTGCCATTTATTATATTACAACCTAACCAATGTAGATCCACAATGTGGGGTCTGGGAAGGGTAGTTTGTACCCAGACCTAACTTTACCTCAGAGGTAGAGATTGTTTTTGATGGACCCTCGGTTCAAGATAAAACAATCTAAAATAGAAGTATTGAAAATAAAAGAAACAACAAACAATACAAAAAACAACAGCTAGTAGCAGAAAAATACCACAATAAAATACTACTTAATCAAACTACACAAAACAACCGACAATAATTGAAATTGAAGAACAAGAAACAAGAGTAAATACTACAACTTCTAGAATGGACAAGACAATACACTCCTACCTACTAATATGGAGACATTCCTATTTACTACCCTCGTACGCTAATTCGCAACTTCCACATCTTACTATCTAATGCCATGTCCTCGAAAAGCTGGAATTGCGCCATATCCCCGCCTATTCACCTCCACCGGTACTTTTTTAGTTTACCTCCTCCTCTCCTGAACCCATCCATAAGCAATCTCTCATACTTCCGCGCTGAGGCATCCATGCATCTTCTCATCACATGCCTAAACCATTTTAATTTGCTTCCCGCATCTTGTCCTCCCTTGAAGTCATTCAACCGATTCTAGGATATCCTCTTTTTTTAATCCTCTCTTTGTCTCTGCCACTTTCATTTTCTAAATGTGAGAGTGCTTAATCGGCTAGCACTCTGCCTCATGAGATAAAGCTGGTTTGATCACTACTTTGTAGAACTAGCCATTAATCTTAGGTGACACCTTTTTATTGCACAAAACTCCGGATGTGAGCCTCTACTTCATCCATCGTGCACTTACGATGAGTGAAATCTTCGTCAATTTTCCTATTTCCTTGGATATAGACCCAAGATACTTGAAATACCTCTCTTATGGATAGCCTATGTATCAAGCCTTGCTTCTACATCGGCCGATGCAACACTTTATTGTACTTATACTCAAGTATTTTGTCTTAATCCCTCTCAACCTGAAACCTTTAGATTCTAGGGTTTTGTCTCCAAATCTCTAGCTTAGCGTTATCTCCATCGCAAGTTTTGTCAATCCAAATTATGTCATCCGCAAATAATATGCACCGTGACAACTAATTTTGAATTTACCATATCAATACATCCACCCGATCAAAATAGGAAAGTGCTCAGAGTCTTCTTTCACTGTCCTTAATTGAGTCTTGGCTCCATCTTGCATGTCCTTAATTGACCAAATGTACGCCATAGGTACACCTCTAGCCTCCAAGCACTTCCATAAAACCTCCCTCAAGACTTTTTCGTAAGCCTTTCCTTAGTTGATGGAAATCTTTAATTTATTGTACTCTACCAACTATGTAAAAATCTCTTCATGATGTGATTTATGTTTTGTTTCTTTTGTTATGTAGTTTGATTTGCTCCAAAATTCTCAATTTGCAGTGCGGAGACAGAAGAATGTTGTTTGCTGCCACCTGATTGCCCACCCTTTTCTTCAATAAAATTGAAAAGAATACCAAATTTTGCTAGTTTGGTTCTTGGGTACAATGGATTTGGGGAATTTAACCTATGGTAATACGTATATCTCTTGTAATCTTAAACGTTGCTTTACTTGTAACATGCACATTGTCTTTTACTATTTATCAATTTCCTTATTTTGTTTCTCTTCATAGTTTACTTTCTTCAATAAGTCATGCTCATTCTGTCAAAAAGTAAACAGATTAATGATTATACCTCCAGCTTCTACTCAATTGTACGTTCAAATAGCTTCAAGAGTCTGTTAGTGAAATGTATTTTAATAAATGAATGTCATATTGTTAGCCACTTTTATACACACCCATAAAAATAAGTGTGCACACAGATTTAAATATATGTTGAAGACATATGCCATCATCCTTTGTGGGGAGCTGAAAGAAGACCGTAAAAGAGAATCAATTAGAAGCAGTATGTCAAATCAGAGCTG
>JBDJHY010000094.1:6637406-6650421 GCA_039654485.1 Withania somnifera
TAGGGAAATAAGTCTATTCTTAGAGCAAGACATCCAAGGGTGTGACCTAGTAGTCAATGAAGTGGGTTGAGAGCCTAAGGTCTCATATTCAAATCCCAGCATAAACAAAAAACACTAGGTGGTTCTTCCTATCGGTCTTAGCCTTGATGGACAGAGTTATCTGGTATCGATTGCTTGTGGAGGTAGCAGGTATCCTGTGAATTTGGTTGAGGTGTGTGAAAGTTGGACCGGGTACCGTAGTTATCAAAAAAAAAAAAAAGTCTGTTCATAGAGCAAGTTAGTCATTGTGACCTGTAAATGATGTGGTTAGGGAAAATAAAAATTCATTCACTACCTTTCTCCTTTGTGGTCTCTGGAAAGGGAATTTTGCTTACAGTTTGAGGATTAGCCTCTTCCAGGAAACTAAATAAAAGACTTACTTAGGGATAAGGTGATGCATGGCTCCATTTAGCTTTCACTTGTACTCACACACGAATCTCTATGCAAATAACAACTTATGCAAGCTTACATTGGACAGTGTTTAGATGATTGTAGTGATGGTTGTCCTTCTGTTTTTTCTCATAAGTTTTATACTAATTTCATATATATTGTATCTTATGATTTGGACATACTGACAACTTAGTCAAGACTTCACACTTCTTTTTAATGTCATATTATGTCTTGCAACCCGAACAAGATTACAATTGAATTCTACCAATGCTGTTGATGCAGCGTGAACTTTCTGATAGTAGCTCTTGCAGTTACTTGAGCTATCCTTCATCCATGTTCCAAATTGTTGTGCTTATAAAGTATTTATCCATTGCACATAAGCTATTCATATTCTTTAGTGCAACCACGTTCTTTTGTTTAGCCATCAAAGTAAACTTCACTTGAAGTCAAACCCATATTTAACTAGTTACGTTACAGATAAACCAGAATATTGGAATGCTTGGTATACAACTTGCCAATTGTGAACCTCTGAGAATGGAACTGGTTTTGATCTAGTCTAAATATGAACGGGTGGGTGATTCACATCCTTCAAATTTTAAATCAGATGGTAATATTCTATCAAAATTTAGATGGTAATATGGCTTAACACAAGTTATGCCTTAGAGCACCACAATTTTGCATAGTTTTGAAATTACAACACCATGTGAAATTGATGATCTCTGGTGGCCTTTACAAATATCTTTTTTGCAAAGCATTTTTCTGGAAGGTAAAACTATAAATGAAATTGAACTCTTTGAGTTGCACTCAAGGATGTAGTCTAGTGGTCAGGAAGTGAGTGCGAACATGGGGACCATGGTAAAAATCCCAACTGAGTCAAGAACACAAGTGACATTTTTCTCTCTGTCAAAGCTTTTGGTAGCAGAGTTGTTACCCGATACCTATGCTGGTAGGAAGTAACAGGTACTGGAAATGGTTGAGTTGTGTAAGCTGTCCCAGACAATAACACCACCATTACCTTAAAAAAAAGAGACAAAAGAATCAAATTCAGTGCTTCGAGTTATCTCCGTTGATGCCGAGCTTTTCGATTACTCGGGGTAAGGGTCATACTCAAAAACCGTATACTAAGATATATGTACTACTGAAGATTGAGAGCTGTTATAAAAATAATGTTCCGGATTAAAAAACAAATTCCTTCTATTGGCTATGTGGTTTAGCAACTTACTGTTTGTGAGATGTTTTGATTGTCGTGTTGCTGCATCAGAAAAATGTCGTGTATCATTTAAACTAATATAGTTTATGTTTTATTAGTATACCTCATTCTCCATTCTGCTGCAGCTTGAGATTCTTTATTTCTTTGTACCCATCAAAAGAAAAGATTCTTAATTTCTTTGCATGGTGCATGCAGGTATATGATGCTTCATCTCATTTGGACGAATATCCAGGGGGAGATGATGTTGTACTTGCTGTTACAGGTACCGATTCATTCACATTCTTTGCTTTAAAATTACTGCATACTCATAATAGTGAAGTAAACACTGACTCACTTTTGAATTTTTCATTGGAAAGATCACAAGTAAGATGGAATTATTCGACGTGTTATGCATTTTCTTGTAGGACCAGATGCCACTGATTAATTGAGTGCAAGGGAACTGATGGAGAAATTCTTCATTGGGGAGCTTGACCCACCATCCATTTCCATCCCAAAACTTAAGATTGTCAAAGCAGGCAAAGATATTCCTCAGAAGTTTATGGAGATCACCAAAGCAATATTGGTTCGTCTCAGTAGAATTTTTTGGCATCTCTGTGGTGGTCGGCTTCTTGTACACGCGCAAGAAGTAAAATCAGTTAGATATTCCCTCTTGGATGTTAGTAGTGTTGCGAAACATTCTCTGAACAATAGTTCATCACATCTTCAGAGGTCCAGGAATTCGGATATGATTACTGAATGCCTGCCCATTTTTGGTACTGTTTGAGATGACAGGAAATTTTCAATACCAACTGATCTCACAAATAGGCATTTCAACACACAGTTCCTGTCATTTTATCTTGATATGAGCAGCTTTCACTATCCATATGACCTTCCTGAGAACATATAATAAAAGCTCTCAGAAGGGTCATTTCATCTTCTTTCTCTAGTTTCTTTAATCTATTATCTTTTTAGTACTGGTAGTATACAGCTCAGCTTGCTCTCTCGAGTTTTATGATGCCAATTGAAGGCAATTGAAAGTAACTGACTTTTTCGAGTAAAATGGTCACCCCCAAAACTTTGCTCTGTTAGGTTTATATGATTTCAGCTTTGAGTTCTTACTGCAAGCACAAATCTCAGAGCAATAGATGTTTTACAATGAGAAAGGAATGAGCCAAAAACAAAACGTAGCTCGTGTTAACTTTTTGACCTAAGTATTCTGTTTCCTTTCCAATAATGCATCACACAGACGAAGGGCGTCTGCATTGTATTGAACATTATGTACTCTTACAACATTGGCACCATTCAGAATCCCTGTGGTCACAGCAGCAACAGTTGCTGGATCTCGTTCACCTGCAGCAGCGCGAGCACAGACATCACCTAGGAACCTCTTTCTCGATGGTCCAATCAATAAGGGGGCACGAGACAACGCCAAACTCCTCCTGGCAATTTCAGCTCGAATAGTTGTCAAACCATTTAATATATCCAAATTATGTTCAGTCTTTTTGGAGAATCCGATTCCAGGGTCAATTATTAACCTCCAAGCAGGAATACCAGCTAATTCTGCTTCCTTGAGCATCTCGTAAAGTTCAAAAGCTACATCTTTACAAACATCGTTGTACTGCAAGTTCTCGGGATTTTGCATTGAAGATGGATCACCTCTCATATGCATTGCTATGTAGGGTACTCGAAGTGCTGCAACAACACTATGCATGTTGGAATCCAACCGTCCACCAGATACATCGTTTACAAGATGAACACCCTTTTTCACTGCTTCTGAAGCAACCTCTGAATAGAAGGTATCCACAGATAAAAGCTTCCCCTCAATCTCGGGTGTCTTTGTGGCAGCCTCGATGACAGGAATTAGCCTATCTAGTTCTTCTTCAACAGATATCTTTGTAGCGTTTGGACGTGTGGATTGTGCACCAAAATCAATCATATCTGTGCCCTCTGAGAGCATCAAACGAACCTGAGAAACTGCTGCTTCTACGGATATATTATGCTTCCCTCCATCACTAAAACTATCCGGAGTCAAGTTAAGAATACCCATAAGGGAGGTTTTCAAAGACCAATCCCATAGTTGGTTTCCTACTGGCAATACCTTTTCATCCCATTTCTCCCCACAAGAGACTCACCTCCTAGTTTCTCCCACAACTTGAAAAGATCACCTGAATGTTTTGAAAACGAATGCCAACGTGCAACTGTATCACCATCTATTTCTGAACCGAGTAGATCAATCAAAGGTGCCACCACAAATGGTCTCTCCCAGATTCTTTCATGTGGAACGTCAAGTATCTCAGAATGAATCTTGAACTTCCCGTAAAACAGAATATCCAAGTCAATAGGTCTAGGACCATATCGAATCCCAGTTGTACGACCCAGGTCCTTTTCAATCTTCTTGAGCACGGACAATAACTTGTGAGGCCCTAGTTTTGTGACACCTCTAACAGCAGAATTCAGAAACTGAGGTTGATCAGTTACATAAGCAGGCGCTGTCTCGTATAGCAAGCATGCCTGGTAATCTGTATACCTGATTGCTTCATTAGGTGCAAGGCCTCATCAAAGTTATGAAGTATGTTTCCCACATTACTTCCCAAAGCAATTATTACTTCCTGCTCTGGGGAACGAACTTCCACCTCACAATCCAGGGACGAATGTGTAGAGCAAATGCCCGGTGCTACAAACAAGATTGAAAAAGAATGTCAATGAATACGTGTCTACGCAATAATCCTAAAGCTAGTTGATGATTCCTCTTAATCCATTCTCTGCTATTTAGGGTCGATTTCATTTCAATCTCGTGTCTATCGGAACAACCTCTCTATCTCTATGAGGTAAGAGTAGGGTATGATCCCCAAATCCACGTGTGGAATTATACATGTATGTTGTTCATTTCAATCTTTTAAGATTCAAAAAGTACACTTTTGAAAAGTGGCTTCTATCTCCATCAATATTCAATAAAAACCCACATCAAATGTTTAAAAGAGAAGCTTAAACCCATCAAAAAACTCAAAAATAGAACATTTTTATGACAGTGCTGTACGAGTCAGCTTGCACGCACTTTGACCATTTCAGCATACCTAGTACCTACTACCTTCCACAAACTCATGTAATGTGTAACTATGTCCCCCGAGGCTTATTATTTAAAACAGAAAACACAACTTTGTAATTAATTTAGAAAAAACTGTGGTACAAGAATAGAAACATCCTCTCTATCTTTGCGAGATAGGTAACACCTGCGGACCCTCTATCTCCTCCAAACCCCACTTGTGGATTACGGGTATGTTGTAGTACAAGAATAGTATTCCATTCATGTCATTAATTGCACCAATACCAATCTAACTAAACATCTCAATCTCAGAAGAAGAAAAAACACAGTATTAAATTACACAGAAAACCTTACAAAGATTGATACTTTATGATTGACAGAGAAACTAAAGATAGGGTCTTAAAGGAATTAAGAGGGAGACAAATAGCTTGAAAGAAAAACATCAAAGTGAAAGAAGGTTACCATAACACAATTTCTTGGATGTTTTGAACCCAAACTTTGTGGGCAGTAAACGCCTTAAGATATTCATATCAACAATGATACACAAAATTAATGATGTTAATAGCTCTGTAATGTTCCAAGATAAATGCAAGAAATCTCCAGGTTGGAGATAATCATCCTATGAACATGAAAATTCAAAGGTATAGGATCTTGGAAATAGAATACTACTTTTACCTAGTGGCAATTTGTTAAATTCTAGAACAGTTAGGTACATTTTAGTCATAAAAAATTTGTCTTTAGAAAAAAAAATTATGGATAAAGGTAGTAAACTAATATTATGGACAAATAATTATTCCCAGGGAAAAAAAATTATGGATAAAGCCTTAATCAAAATAATAATCATAGTATAAATGACTGATTTTTTTTTTTGTTCCCTCAAAAACCCAAATCCCAAAACCCCCTTCTCATCCAATTCTTTTTACTGCTTCACCTTGAAGGTATAAAACCACAGTACCCATTGTTGGGTATCTAGGATTGTTGTAAAGATTGTAACTTTAAGTTCTTTTTACTATGGCTGCTCTATCTTTCAGCTTTTTTACAACACTCCCCAGGTTCTTTTCCTCAAATTCTTGAGCTTTTTTATCATATGCTTCTTTCTTTTTTCTGTTTTGTGTTATTTGGTTTATGTTTTGTGTTATTTGGTTTATCTGTGAAAAAAAACATGATACCAGAAACATACAAGTTGCATATAACTTCTAAAGGAGTCACCTTTGCAACTGTTTTGTATGGATAACTGTTCTGTTGTGGTGAAATTTGGAAATGAAGTTGAATTTCTATCTATGCTTTCATATACTACTCCACTAATTTGAGGGCAAGTCGAATTTCTTCCATTTTCTATATGCTTTTCTAATAAGGGCCGGTGCACTAAGCTTTTGCTATGTGTGGGTCTGGGGAAGGACTGACCACAAGGTCTAGCAGTCTTACACCTGCATTTCTGCCAGAGGCTGTTTTCACAGCTCAAACCCATGACCTGCTGTTCATGTGGCAAAGGCTCCCTTCAATCTTCTAGATGCTTTTCTGATACTTCTTACTTGTAATTGCATAATTTTGGTTTGACATGATTTAAATGGAGTAACATGGTCAGCAAAGGCGGAGCTAGGATTTTCACTAAAGAGGGTTCAAAATCTAAAGAATTAAACACAGGAACTAGCTGAAGGGGATTTGACACCTATAGAACAATTTTTCGCCGAATGGGGTTTGGGTGAACCCTCTGACGTCAAGCTGGCTCCGACCCATTGGTCAGTGATTCATGTAGTCAACCTCAACTTGTTTGATGCTGAGGAACAGTAGTAGCTGTTGTTGTTCTGTATGCTTTTGATTAGTGCACAGAGGGAAAGTGTTGGCTTCACTGCTAAAGCTGCCCTTTTGGTGGCTTTTAGGTAACTAGCCAAGTGCAATTCGTGGACGGTGTAAACCCTTTTTACTAGTGCATTGTTGGGCTCATGTGGAGAAAAACCATTCACATATTGAAAACCAGAACAATATCAGTGGCTGTAACACAGCAGCTTTTAACTGTATAATTAGTGAGTATGCAGAGAGAGAGAGTGTTTGTCTTGATTGTAATATGAGCGTCAAATGGAGATTCGATGCTCTTGCTTTTCTTTATGCATCTTAGATTTCTGATATCAAACATGGAGGAAATTTGAAGGATAACTGCTACTGAAACTAAAATATGCTTCTAACAGGAAGAGCGAAAAACTAAGGTTATATCTTTCTCAAATATGCAGGCAGCATCTCCATTGGAACTTTTACCCAAATATGAAAGTAATGCAACTTCAAGATCTTAAACTTAAGAATAGATGGGTTCTTATGGCAGTCTCTAAAGAAGGAACTCCCGAGGATATGAATGAGGAGTTATCAGAGACAGAGCTGGTTGTTGCTAGGAAAAAGACTGGCAGGACATCGAAACGAGCTCCAGTTTCGTCTAGGCGAAAGAAAGCAGTTGAGACTTCGGATGATGATCATGTGAATGATGAGGAAGCCAAAAGTTCGTTAGGGTCAGCCGAAGAACCCAAAAGAACTCGGAGGCGAACCCAAAAGAAAAAAGAAACAGTGGAGAGTTCGTTTGGTGATTCCATATCCGATGTAGAGGGTAATGTCACTGACGAAGAAGCTGTAACAGAACCAGAATTAAGTGGGAAACCAAAGAAAACCCGACGAACCCGGAAGAAAAAAGAGACAGTGGAGAGCTCATTTGACGATTCCGTGTCAGATGTGGAGGGCAATGTGACAGATGAGGAAGCCTTGCCAGTTTCAGCGTCAATTAAAGGTTCCGTGGAACTACGAAAACGAACTCCAAAGAAAGGTAAACACTTTATAAAAGACTTACAGACTAACTCATTACTTAGCACTTGTGCTCTCTTTACATTTGGTAAAGTTTAGAAGTTCAAATTGCAAATCTCTCTGTGCATAATTTTGCAGCTGCTTCTAGCTTTAGTAGCCTGGAGAAAGAACCAACTCAGATGGTCACAAGGCGGAGGAGAAAGAAGGTTAATAATTTAGAGGATGAAGGTAGCCAGACAGACCTTAGTGATATTGAGGAAGAGCTACATTTTGCAAATGTTGATGCCGATAGTGAGGAAGAACTGGACTTCGATAAGGATGATGGAGAAGATATTAGCTTCACGTATGGATGGCCACCTCTTGTGTGTTGCTTTGGTGCAGCACAGCATGCATTTGTTCCTTCAGGGAGGCCATCCAATAGACTTGTAGACCATGAATGGCATGAAAGAATGAAAGATGCAATTTGGGATCCTGAAAAATTTGTCAGGGCTCCAGGGGGATGTTCAAGTAATGTTGCTGTGGCTCTTGCAAGCTTAGGCGGTAAAGTTGCCTTCATGGGGAAACTTGGTGATGACGATTTTGGTCAGTCCTTGATATATTTTATGAACATCAACAAAGTTCAAACGCGGTCAGTTCGCCTTGACAGTAAAAGAGCAACTGCCATTACACATATGAAGATAGGTAAGAGAGGGGGGTTGAGGATGACTACCACCAAACCATGTGCTGAGGATTCTTTGTTGAAGTCCGAGATCAATATTGATGTCCTTAAGGAGGTGAGAATCTGAAAGAACATAATTTTATTTGGAAATGTGAAAGGAACAATGTTCTAGCTTCCCTTATGGGTGTGGAAGTTCCCTGACAATTTTTGTAAGGAGTTGTGATTATGGAAGTCATTGTTAATGCATAATCTACTGGGATTACAAAAAAATTTGATGCTCCTTTATTTATTTGAATTCATTTTGTGTGTTTTGTTAGTGCTGAGGTTGTTTCCCTTCATATAATTTGTCATACAGGCAAAAATGTTCTACTTCAATACATTCTCATTGCTTGACCCAAATATGAGATTAACCACATTACGGGCAACAAAGATTTCGAAGAAGCTCGGAGGGGTTGTCTTTTATGATCTCAACCTCCCATCTCCACTATGGGAATCCAGTGAAAAAGCTAAGACATTCATACAACAAGCATGGAATCTTGCAGATATCATAGAGGTTACCAAACAGGAGTTAGAGTTTCTCTGTGGAATAGAACCCTCCGAGAGATTTGACACCAAGGATAATGACAGGTCTAAGTTCACTCACTATCCACCAGAAGTAATTGCTCCACTTTGGCATGAAAATCTAAAGATTTTGTTCGTGACTAATGGGACTTCTAAGATTCATTACTACACCAAGGAGCATAATGGTTCTGTTCTTGGAATGGAAGATGTGCCTCTGAGCCCTTATACTTCTGATATGTCCGCAGCTGGAGATGGCATTATTGCAGGTAAAAGAATCTCAACCTCTGTATATTCATAATTCGTTTCCTTAAAAGCTTGCTCATTAGAGACGGAGTCCGTTATGTGATGCATTTATGGCTACTGATCGATAGCTTCCATATTTATACCAATTGGTAACTTACATTTTTGCCTTGTATACTGAGATGTGTATTTACTTAAACATTGGATCAATACAGACAGTAAGGTAACGACTAAACATTGAATGAGCTCATGTCACATCTGGACACGTGATATTTTCGTTCCAAGATTTGGCAGGCCAATAGACATCTATAGATGTTC
This sequence comes from Withania somnifera, assembly GCA_039654485.1. Taxonomy (NCBI): domain Eukaryota; kingdom Viridiplantae; phylum Streptophyta; class Magnoliopsida; order Solanales; family Solanaceae; genus Withania; species Withania somnifera. The sequence goes on from JBDJHY010000094.1 coordinate 6,646,629, forward strand.
AATTAGATTCTCGTTGTTACTACTCACATTTTACTTCCAAAAATGTCTCTGTTTCAAGAAAAAGAAAGAAATTGATGTGTACCACTGAAATCTTCCTGCCGTAGACACAATATGTATATTTTCGTTGGTAATGAAATGAATACTATATGGTCCAACTTGTGACAGGAGAATAATTGGAAAGTTTTCATTTACTAGATAATGTCTTTATGTGATTACATCTGAAATTGAGAGATGAAAATTGTAACGGGAAAATCAACAGACAAATTCAGCCGTGGTTTGGACCGAACAATGTTTGCATTGCATTGGTGACCTTCAAGAAGACTTTTTGTTGAACCCCGGTTCACTTAAAGAAAATACTAGGCGTGTCACATATAATGTTATATGCTTGTATGCTGGTCTGCTGTATCCAATATTTTGGACAGCCGCTAGTCCAAGACTCAGAGACTTCATTTTCTCTTGGTTCTTGATCTGCTTACTTATCATGCTAAACATTAGATTGGCTTGTGTCCTCTGAAGAACAAATCATTTTAGTTGCTCATATTATAGGGTCTCCGCAACTTAATTTCTCTTAAAACTTCTGTTCAGGTATCATTAGAATGCTGACAGTTCAGCCTCATCTTATGACTGATAAAGGGTACTTGGAACGATCTTTAAAGTACGCTATTAGCTGTGGTGTAGTAGATCAATGGCTACAGGCAAGGAGATTAGGGTATCCTCCTAAAGAAGGTATGGAAGATGATGTGGTCCCAGACGACCATGGCATAAAGTCAGTTACAGAGAGGGAATACCGAACGCTGGTGCCCGTAAGTTGATGGTGTATATGCTTGTACCCATTATGCTATGCCAGTGCCCTGTCTCCCTTGGAAAGTTGAAAGTCTTGGTGTTGAAAATGATTCTTTCTGGCATCAATGTGATTGTAGCTGTTATACACGAATTTTTTGAGTGGAGAGAGATCATACAAAGGGAAAGACAGGCGTCACCAATTCTATTTCCCTGAGGCTTTCTCGGCAGCTGTCTTTAATGTAACATTTGTACGATTTTTTTCACATGTTGGAGATATTTAGACTAGTTACCAGCATGAAATGCATTGCTTTTGTTGTGTATCATATACCAATATCATGTCATCTGCTCTTTGTTATTCCGAATGGACTTGTTAGAGTTTGAGCCCTTTGTTTACCCTCCAGTGTCTGGATCTGCTGGACGGAATGCTCGGCATTCACGCCATAGAAAGCCCAATATAGGGGGTTCTAATGCTCCTTATCAAGAACAACTCGATTTCCAAAGTTCTAACACCTACTGGATCGACTGACTCCAAATTATCGCCGTAGAAAGTCCACTATAGGGGGTGCTAGTTCTCTAGCTCTCCTTATCAAGAGCGACTCGATTTCCAAACTTCTAACATCCGTTGGACCGATTACTCCGAATTCATGCTGTAGAAAGTCCACCAAAGGGGGTTCTAGCTCTCCTTATCAAGAACAACTCCATTTCCAAAGTTCTAACACCCGCTGGACTGACTACTTTGAATTCACGCCGTAGAAAGTCCACTATGGGGTGTTTTAGCGCTCCTCATCAAGAATAGTCCCTTTGCAAAGTTTTAATTTGAGACATCTGATTAAAGTTTGAATGAGTTTTTATCATTTCACCGCAAATAAGGTTTGAACAATAGTTCTCTTAAAATCAGCTTCTCTAAAGGATTGATTCTTGTTGAATGAAAGATGAAAACAGGATGCAAATTTCAAGATCTTTTTTTGATGTGCTCAAACACTGAACATCTAAACTCAGGAAGTCTTTAACATTCCCTGGATATTCACTTATACTGGGCCTCCACTTATGTATATCATTAAACATGCATCTTGCCGTTAGCTTTATGTATCGAAGTTTTATATCCAAGGATACTAATTAAGAGTTTTTATGCTGTCATCTGGAAATGCCACATTACAATTCTTAAACCTCTTGTAGCAATAAAGATGTTAAGCTCAACATTCCTATTGTCGCACATAATGTAAATTGCAAGAATTTTACAAAGAAACTGAACAAGTTTAGAAAGGAGATTTTCTGGTTAAGGATCCAATTTTATTGCCATCTTCCTAAACAAACACACTTCTCAAACCCCAGAAGAGAGGACTGCAGGTGGAAGATAACCTATTCCAACAGAACAAAAAGTTCCATATTTTCTTCTCAAACAGGACAAGGGTGTCAAAAATTTGAAGAAAAAAGGAAGATCAAAAGAGAAGACTTGATGAAAAGATGAGAATGAACTAAGTTGCATATGCATTTACTACATACACCATCATACATTTTGAAAGCCTGGCCCTACTCTGAAAATTTTGTGCCGTCAAGTTTTGAGGCAGCTGCCTTGTCCAGAAACCAAACCAAATTCCCTTTAGTTGGCTGGACCATTTTTGCGGGCAATGTCGGGCAGTCAGGTCCAACATCATCAATTGCTGAATGAACAGCCTCTGCTTTGTTGCTTCCAGTAACAACTATAGCCACATTGGAGGCGGAGTTGATAACCGGCAAAGTGAAAGTAATCCTCTCTGGAGGGGGCTTGGGTGAGTTGGTGAGAAATGTTACCCAGTCTTCTTTCTCATCAAGTATGGAGTGATTATGGAAAAGAGATGCAACATGCCCATCTGGTCCCATTCCCAGAAGGATAAGATCAAACTTGGGGCAGTCACTGATGTCAGAAACGCTGATTACACGAGTCCTCACTAGCTGTCGAATAACAAACTCATAGTCTTCTGCAGCTTTCTCTGCTGAGACCGTGTCGTTAATGGAATGTACATGGCTAGGAACAATAGGCACCTGAAACATAATAACAGAATACAAATGAGAAATGGAAAAACATACAACTTTGGAAATTAAGAGCAGTACCAAAAGATCACATTAGAATATCTAGATTTGGTTATCACGATTTTTTTTCCTCGACTAGCAGGTTTACATTAAAGTAGGAGTAAGGTCTGCGTACACTCTACCCTCCTCATTTCCCACTTGTGGGATTACACTAGGTATATTGTTATTTGTAGCAGGTTTAAATCGAAGTCGACCTATAGACCCCAACAGCATGACAGATCTACTAAACATCAGTAAGCTTGAAGAAGATGTCAAGACACAGAAAACGCCAAGGCCACCATGCTTACTGAGTATGTTTGCCTTAGCAACTAAAGCAAATATAAGTGAAGAAATTACCCAAAATTCATTATGTCAATCTTTGCCCACGAAACAATCAGCGCTAGTCAAAACTTAGTAACAGCAGAGAAGTGTTGCTTGCACAGCTGAGAAGTCTTATATCAATCTCTTCAAGCCAGCAGCCAGGTAGATGGTGTTAGTACGACCTCAAGTTAGTTTCAATCACTTTGGGATCCTGAGAATCCATAGTGACTGACTAGAATTGAACATTGTAAGGAACTGAAGCCAACATAAAACACTCTTGTATGACTTGACAGTTCACTATGTTCTCTGTGACTTCAGCCTAATAAGCATCCTCAGTTGGCTGATGAGCTTAGTTCAGAGGAAACAGCAACAGATTCCCAAACACAGGCACTTACACTTGTAGATGGCACTGCCACTAAGCATCAACACATTACATATACCATAATTTTTTGAACCTCCATATTATCTTGTCTCCGGAGAAAAAAGAAAAAAGAAAAAAATCCAGACACTTGAGAATTTTACCAAACACGGCTATCTACCACATCCCCCCTAATGATCAGATATAACAGCTTAAAGAGACCTGATTCATTTTCGTTTTGCTAGATCTGTGTCCATCCAAACTCTGAACCCCCACCCCCAC
>JBDJHY010000094.1:6672028-6687619 GCA_039654485.1 Withania somnifera
AGTATGGTAATCCTACCATAACTCTACCACTTATAAATGGTAGTATATTCCTTGTATGATTCTTCTCCTATTTATGAATTCTTTATTAAGGTAAATATCAATATCAATATCAATATTATTACCGTTATTTGTGTGGACCACTGCTATTGAGCCATATTATTTAGGTGGGCCAACGTGTCCTTTTAGCCACACTTCTACAAGAATATATATTTTCTAAAAAGTTTGACAATCGAATAGGAAAAAATTATAAAAATATCATTTCAAAAAATATTTTTCTCGATATCGAACACACGTTACAAAGAATTAATGAAATATCAAATCAATAGTTTAAAGGGCTGCAAATTGAAGTTGTAAACATGCCAATAGAAAATTCTTCTACTCTTTGGTTGAACATTTTGCAAGAGAAGTATTAATCAAAGTTTCTATTTTTATTTATTTATCTATTTTATACAAAGAATTTATATTACTTTTCATTTGTTACAACCAATGAAAATAAGGCAAAATATATGGTGATATTTTCATTTGAATTTGGGAACTCAATCAACCCCTTTTAACAGTTGTTTTTCTCCTTTAACTTATGCAAACATGTTTGCCTTCTTTTAGATCTTATCCAATCTAATCCATAAATGTCCTTTCATTTCATTTATATAACTATTGAATTTTGAAGTTTATTGACCAGACTAATTCAAATTCGTTTCGCATAAATTTATAAAAGGAGTAAAAAAGTAAAATATTTTGTATTACAAAATTTTATATTTTTAAAATTTAAATTTAAAACTACTTATCATAAATCAGGAGATCTCAACTATTTTACCAACTCCATCGATCCGCCATAGTCAAAAACCTCTTACTCTTATACCAATGGATGATTTTTTTTTCTTATATTATTTAGTCTAATTATTTGATATATCGAATTTACTGGATGAACTAGTCTAGATTTATTTTATGTAGAGCCTAGTTTTAAATTTGATATTCTTTTTACGCGTTGATCTTTTTTTTTCTTCACAATATTCACGTTTAATTGTTCTTTGTGAAGCTCATAAGAAAGAAGAAATGAATTTTTTGTTAATTTTTTATTTGATGTTCGATATCATATTAAAGTGATCAAATTTGAATTCCGACATTAACATTTTAAATATAATTTTATTTTTTTTTAAATTTATAAAGACTCGAATCCAACACTTCTATGTTGATAAAATGATTGGAAGAATAAAAATGAGTGACAAGATAGAGAGAAAGTAAGACAAGTCCAAGAAATGATAGGTAGTGGTGGTTGAGCATTTTTGAGATATTTTGGATCAAAATACGGCTCAACAATCAAAATGATGTGGTCCATCTAAGTTTCTTTGTCGATCATAATTCTTTTTATTAAAAAAATATTTTTTTATATATTTATTTTTATTTCCCCCAGCCCTCTCCCCCTACCAAACAAATAGGGTGAGGAGAAAAGAGGAAACTTTGATGGAATTTAAATATCCATGTCTAATAAAGTTGAAATGATTAAAATATGATAAGAAAAGTTACTTTTAGGGTTTATTTTTTTTTAATTGAGTTATTACGATTACATTTGAGCGATCTTTAAGGTAGGAAATGAAATGAATTTTAAACTAAAAATGTGGTATTTTCATACATAAATTTGGTTTCTCTATATGGAAATGTCCATGTAGGATGGAGAGGATAACTCCATCCTTAGTTACCGGGTTCGAGTTTTAGATATTGAAAAAGAGATAATTACGAACCCTAAACACTTTGATCAACTAGTTTACACAACATGTACAAACTACAAAGTGTAGAGGTTGAGTATACTTCATATTATACACACAACTTGTACACCAACAATATATATGTTAGTGTACAATGCTATCATATGTAACCTAGTCGGTTAAACAATATATAGACATTAAAAAGATACGATAGGAGATTCTTTCTCCTTTAATGGACTTAGGGGACACAGTTCAAGATCAGGCGATACTTAATATAGATACGAAACACTGGGTGGAATATTAGGAGGAAAAAAGTTCCATAACTTTTTTTTTTTCTTGTTTTCCCCTTTAAATATGAGTGATAGGGTTGGGTAGCTAATGAAGGTCTACTTTCATTTGAAAAGATTGAGAATAGTGGACCAGTATTCTACTGTTTGTTTTCTATTTAGTCCTTAGCTAACATACCTACTTTTCACTTTCCAAATATGGACATTTTGCTCTTTCTTTAATTTTGAATTTTTTGTTTCATCTATAATAAGTTTCTTCCTTTTTGTTTTTCTCCTTGTCCCATTCTTTGTTTTCTATCTTTATCACACTTTGGGCAACTGAGAGAAGTTTACAACAACGATGACATACCCAATATAATTTCATATATCGAGTTTAGAGAGTAACGTATAGGTAGACCTTAGTCCTATCTTAGTGTGATAAAGAGGTCTCCAATAGAAACTGGGAAACGTTTGATCTCAATGTATCATCCATGGGCCAAATATAGTTTTCAAGCAATTGGGCCCAACACATCATTCTGATTGGGCTAATATTGTAGACAGTGCATTATGGAAGATTTGCACAAATAGGATCATTCAATGCTACTATTTATATTTTGACCACATAAAAAAAGTCTTGTGAAAATAACCTCCACACCAGAAATTGGAGCACATTCATCGCGATTTCTAGGATGACTTGTGATTTGTCATAATTTCTAAGCAAAAATCCTGGCACTGAGCACCCAAGGGTGTGCCTAGTAGTCAACAAAGTGGGTTAAAGAACTATGAGGAGTAAGGCCTCAGGTTCAAATCCAATGGAGACAAACATATGTGATTCTTTCTATTTATTCTAGCCTTGGTGGACAAAGTTACCTGATACTTGATTCTGGTGGAAGGGGCAAGTATCCCGTAAATTTAGTTGAGGCGTGCGATAGCAAGTTACCACTTCATTAGGATTTCTAAGCAGAACACCCATTTAACTTATTTTGCGCAACTTTTATTAATAGGGTCAAAAACTAAACATTGGTAGTATATAAGATTCATATTTAGTCAAGTAAAGCTGCTCACCATAAACCCTTGTAATCTTGTCCTTCCTCGGACTCGAGACCCTTTATAATGGGAGCTTAGTGCACCGGACTGCCCTTTTGTTATAGTTAACCTCAAACTTACTCGAGACTGACACATAGTTTTGCGGTCTCCATCTTCTACTTTGTGTTTCTTTTATTGATATTGTTTGCTCAAATACAAAAAAGACTTTTACTTTTGAAACATATAATGCAACATGTTTAAGGAGCTTGAAGTAACTGATAAAGTTGCTACCATGTGAGGTCACTTGACAATAGGCCCTTGTGTAGGGCCCTTCCTCGAATTCCGCATATAGCGGGAGCTTAGTGCACCGGGCTGCCCTTTTTATGTTTAAGGAAGAAAGACTTATCACTGTAGTAGAAAAATATGATAAGACTAAAAATTGTAACTATGTTAAGCAGTTTAGAAGGATTAACTCTTTTTATAACTTACTAATCCTCAAGAGACGGTGGTGCATGGTTCAAAACTTGATAGATAATGGACCCCCTTTTTACACATCACTTAAATTTCAAGCTTTTGTGCGCAGCAGAGTTTGAGCCGTAAAGTGTGTAACTCATACATCACATGTTGCACTCTCTCCACTAGATTAAAGCCTTAAGAGGTTAATGTAAAAGGAGAAACCCAGAATAGGAACAAATAAAATCCCTACCAGAGAATAACTTGTTTTTCATATTTGTCAGATTCCGGGTGATAGCTCAACACAGAAGAATTCAACAACAAAAAATATAATGAGTAATCCCACAAAGTGGGGTCTGAGGAGGGGTAGAGAGGATGTTTTCGATGGATCCTCAGCTCAACAAAAAGAATTATCATAAGAAATTAGGAGCACAAATGATTCTTTAGAATCTTCAATACCATAAAAAAAATTATGTCAATCTGTGTATAAAGCAACAGCATAGGGCTATACATCAGTAACTTGAGTTGAGACACAATTCAGCAATCGAGGTACAAAGTTACCTTCTTAACAGCTGCATAAGGCAGTGTTAACCTCCAATCTTTCTTTTTACGGCTCAGTGGCCTTCCTTTTTCTGCTGGATCTCTATTCTCTTTCACATCCGCCAACTTCCACACACAGCTTCCTGATTCTGCATCAATTGATTCCACGAAGAATATTCCGTTCTTTTCAATGCTTCTAGAGTTTATTTCTTCTATATAGATAACTCTCATAGGCCTATGCTTGAAGCGGGATAAGTCATTTGGTACTTTCAGTAGTCGCTCCGCACCAGGAGACGATACCTTGAGATCACAGTGTTCGTTTCAAAAATTATTACTACTCCCATTGTCGAATTTCTGTCTTTATGACAACATATAGAATACAGCATTGTTTTTACAGTTACCTCAAGGGCTAGATCATCAGGGATTTTCCCGAGTGCACCAGCTTCGTCTAACCTTTTCTTGTATTAGCGGCTAAAATCTTCCATCTCATCCGTACTTAGACTGCCATATCTAATGTAAAGAGTATGTCACCTTACCATAGTGAAAAGAGTATCTAAGGAACATGCCTACGATAACCAAGTGAAAATTGCTAACAAGATATGAACTCCAATTTCGGTTCATTAGAGACTGTTTAAATTGACTACAAATCATGGTTAAAAGAGGCAAAGGACAGAGAGAGAGTCTTGGTAGGCAAACTTTCACATATCTAAGTATAGTTGACTATATACATGATCCTATAAACTACCTACAATTAAGAGGTCCGGTCCAATTATTCATCCATCGCCATGTTATCTAATATACATTCTATTTTTGGAACAACCAAAATGTTGATAGGCTTTCACAAAAATACAATTTTACACTACTCTCACTTATCGGCATCTCTCTTCTTTCATTGGAATTAGAATTTTAAAGACCGATCACAACAAGAGATTTGAGGCACAGCATGCTCTATATTACTTATTTATAAAAGAGAGAGATGCAATCAACAACTTACTCATTTGGAAGTTTGTCTAATCTGACATAGATGTATCCACGAGGACTAGCTTTGAATGCAAAGAGCCCCACCTCATTAACTAACTGTAGCAGAACATCACGAGCAATAGATAATACCTGCTCACCCCAAGAGCAACCTTGCAAAACTATTCCCCCTCCATCACCAATCTGAATGTTTAAGCTGCTAAAATCAAATTGAACATATATATCCAAAAAAAATAAAGAATGAAATTGAAGCGTAACACTCCAAAAGTTCATGTACCTCAGGCTCAATTTCCTCTTCTTCTTCCCATAAATCTATTGGTTCTACGTCCTCAATTGTTTCATCTTCAAACATAAACACACAAAGTGTGACTCTTTGAGAGAATATAAATTGACGAATTTGATAAAAGTTCACTAAAATTAAATCAATGAGAATGTGAAATAAGTAAAGAGAGAATGTTCTTCTAATTCTCAGAGTACATGAAATTTCCAATACTTTTGCATAAGTTTAGGTTTAAATTTCTGCTTGTGCATACCCAGGGTTCGAGGACATAATGTCAGCAAAGGCCAAGTTAAATGACAAGTTTATGCATTATGCCAAAATTTAAAGCACCACACAAACGAAACCTGATAAACAGAAAAAAGAATAAAAAAGGAATGAAAGAAAGAGAGCATACCGTGAAGTGGGTCATTTTCATTACTTTCTGGTATGATTTTTTGAGAAGAATTAGTACTCAAACACCTAAGAGGCAAAGCTAAAACTTGATTCTTGAAACAAAGACTACTTTGTAGACCATTATGAAGATTGTATAGGACTTGTTTTGGTTGTAAAACTGTAGGGAAAAAAGAGATTCGCAAGAAAAGGTTGATTTTGCTACTAATAAGCCTACTTCTCATCATCCTCTGTGTTGTAAGTTCCTAAGTTTGAGCTGAGACAGAGAGAGGAGCTGTCTGCTTTGGTATACGCTTATCTATTCTCTTTTATAGGCAATTTCCTCTACTATAGCTGTGGCTTGTTAAATTCTTTTAACTCCTGAGTTTTTGATTCACACACCTTTTTAAAAAAATATTACTCCCATTTTTTTAAAAATGACCTAATTTCTTTTGTGATCTGTTTTATAAAGATTTTTTTTTTTTGCTTTTTTTTTTTTTAGCAGTACTTTAATTCCATCTCTTTATCTGACATGTTTAGTAACACATACATCTTCAAGCATTATGCAAGGTTACTCGAGCTCCATTCACTGCCACTGTTGTATATCCAGTATATTCAATACTGGAAAGAAAGAAGCTATGGGAGAAATTGACTGCAGAGGGCACCCTGATTAGCATGCCATGGATTATTGTCGGAGATTTCAATTGCTATGCTTCACCAAATGAGAAAGTTGGTGGAAGACGACTGAGGCCATACGATATCAATGATTTGCAGCATTTTAAAATTGCAATGAATTTGGAGGATGCACCATACAAGGGATCATTCTTTACTTGGACCAACGGCTCAATTTGGTCAAAACTGGATCGCGTACTAATGAATGGAAGCTGGGGCTCACTAGGACTGCATTGCTCCTCAACCTTCCTACCGATGGAGCCTGTCAGCGATCATTGCCCAATTGTAGCTACAGTAGTGAAGAATACCTTCAAGGGGGTGAGGCCATTTAAATTCATGAACATGTGGCTGAATCACCCCTCATTTGATGACTTATTGAGATCAAAATGGAATGAACGAGGGAGGGGCAATCATCAATCCGCCCTAATATCAAAGCTGGATTCCCTCAAAGCACCACTGAAAATTTTGAATCAAGCTGAATATGGGAGCATATCTATGAAGGCAAAGGAGGCAAGCATGGCATTCAAAGTGGCTGTGCAAGCCCACATGCAGGATCCCACAAATATTGCACTGCAAAATGAATGTCAATCCTTGAGGAGAAAGGCGAATTTTTTACTAGATGCAGAAAGGAGTTACATTAGCCAAAAAGCACGCTGCAAGCATCTACTCCAAGCTGACCGAAGCACAAAGTACTTTCATAGCATTATAAAAAGGGACAACATCAGAAACTCCATCACCCACATTGAAAATCATGATGGTTCTCAAACAAAATCCCACGAAGAAGTCGTCAACATCCTTGTTAATTACTACAAGGACTTATTTGGCCTGCAACCTGCTGTGCAACACATTAGGGAGGATGTATTGCAGAATGGCAACACACTGAATCGTGAAACTGCTGACCATTTAACTGTTCCAGTCACAGATGAGGAGATTCGTGTGGCCTTGTTTGATATTGCAAATGAAAAAGCCCCAGGACCTGATGGCTTCTCCTCAGCTTTTTTCAAAACAAAATGGGACATTGTTGGGACTGTGGTGTGTGAGGCAGTCAAACAATTCTTCAGCACAAGCAGATTGCCACCGGAATGGAACCATACAATTCTTGCCCTCATTCCGAAATCAGCAGGTTCACCAAAAATGGGAGATTTCAGGCCAATAGGTCTCACAAATGTCATGTATAAAGTAATAACAAAAGTATTGGCTAGCCGGATGGCCCCAGTCCTTCCTCAGCTAATAGATGCTGCACAAGGTGCCTTTGTAAAGGGAAGAAGCATTGTAAATAATATATGCATTGCTCAGGAGTTGGTTAGAGCCTACAATAGGGTGAGATGCACCCCATCCTGTATGCTAATGATCGATATACAGAAAGCTTTTGACACAATTTCTTGGGATTTCCTTAAAGCTGTGTTGAGTGGATATGGCTTTCCGCACGTCTTTGTCGATTGGATCATGATCTGTGTACGCCACCCAACATTCTCAGTCTCTATAAATGGAGAGCTGCATGGCCATTTTGAAGGCAAACGAGGTTTGAGACAAGGTGACCCAATGTCCCCTGCTCTATTCATCTTGTGCATTGAGTACTTATCAAGACTGCTCAAGTTGAGCACCAACGGCAGTGAGTTCAAATTCCACCCAAAATGCAAAGCCAATAACATCACCCATCTTGCATTTGCCGACGACCTCATGTTGTTTTCTTATGGCAACATTCATTCAGTCGCCTTGCTTATGCAGTGTTTGGAAGAGTTCCAAAGCGTCTCAGGGCTATCTCTCAACCGGACAAAATCATCCATCTATCTAGCAGGGGTAAGAGGGGACCAAAGGAGTGATATATTAAACCGAGTTGGTTTTACGGAAGGAAACTTTCCAGTGCGTTACTTGGGAATACCCCTTGCACCCACCTCTATATCGATAAATGATTTTGCTCCACTAACCAACTCAATTGATGGCTACATACAGAAATGGGGTCACCATACACTCTCATATGCAGGAAAGGTGGAACTCATAAGGTCAGTTGTCCAAGGTGTTGAAGGTTTTTGGTTTCAAATATTTTATTTACATGAGGCAGTCATACAGAAGATCAACTCCTCTTGCATTCATTTCTTTTGGGGGGGAGGGCCAGCTCGTGTGGCATGGGATACCATCTTTATGCCCAAGCAGGAAGGGGGACTTGGACTGATGCACCTGCGAACATGGAACTTGGCACTGCTCACAAGAAGAGTCTGGGCAATCATCAATGAAAATGTTTCCATTTGGGTCAAGTTTGTCAACCAGTACTACCTTGGTAGCTTGTCATTCTGGGACTATACTCCGCGACAAAGGGACTCATTTATGATCAAGAAATTGTGTGCAATCAGGGACAGGCTACTCACTATTTTTGGCCGCACTGATCAAATGATTGATGGCCTAACTAGATGCTGCGTCAATGGCCGTCTTGACACTGGCCTTGTATATGATGTCTTAAGGGTCCATACACAGCCACGACAATGGATGAAAATGATCTGGAAACCCTTCATTCCACCAAAGTTCTCATTCACATTATGGCTTGCTTTCCGCGACAGGCTGCCTACCAGGAAAGCCATTGCTTACATGGACCTGGATGACTATACTTGTGTGTTTTGCAGAAATGAAGATGAAACAATTGCACACCTCTTCTTTGCATGCCCATTTGTTTCAGCCATCTGGACATCAATACGCTCCTGGCTTGGCATTCATAGACAGATGAACAACATTGAGGCGTCCATTAAATGGATCAGAAAGGAGTACAAAGGAAAACGTATGCGACACAGAGCTGCTCTACTAGCCTTTTGCATTACCACTCACGAGGTGTGGAGGGCAAGAAATGCAATTGCCTTTGATAAAGACAATATTAATTCTGATTGTGTCATAGCAAGGATTAAATTAGCAACTTTACGTATTTTGTATGCATTGTATCCCAATAGGGGCTTTATCTCTTAAGCTTCGTTGTGTACCCGACTTGTACTCTTGAATTCATGAAATGAAAACTGTTTATAAAAAAAAAAAAAAAGAAAGAGCTCCTAGTCTATCAATTCTTACATGTCTGGACTTGGTAAGTTTCTTCGTATTGAGTCAAATTAAGTCGTAGGCTCCACTCCTAGTAGTGCCCTTTTGTCAATTCTTTTAAGTATCATCCTTGCGATCATACTTCCTCCCAAACTCAAAAACTTTGATTTCTCATAAGGTGCCGCCGGAGTCCTAAAGTAACATCAACCGATCCCTGATGGACATTATTTATGGTTGAGACTAGGACAGTATCTGATCGTCTTCGAGCCCCCAACTTTCGTTCTTGATTAATGAAAACATCCTTGGAAAATGCTTTTGCAGTGGTTCGTCTTTTATAAATTCAAGAATTACACCTCTGGCTATGAAATACATATGTCCCTAACTGTCCCTGTTAATCATTACTCCAATCCCGAAGGCCAACGTAATAAGACGAAATCCTATAATATTATCCCATGCTAATGTATATAGATATTAGGCTTACTTTGAACACTTTAATTTCTTCAATAATAGCACCAGAGGCAGGACCCAACCAATCAAGGCCAGGAATATATCGCCGACAGAAGGGACGAGACGATCGGTGCACATCTGAGTGGACCGACCGGTCCATCCCAAAGTCCAACTATGAGCTTTTTAACTGCAACAATTTCAGTATCTCTACTAGAGCTGAAATTACCGCGGCTGCTGGCACCGAACTTACCCTTCAATAGATCCCCGTTAAGGAATTTAGATTATACTAATAAATTCGATGATAGTGTGAAAAATCATCATATTTTTAATATGTCTAATTTTTTTATTATTTTTGAAGCGATGAAAAATGTATAATTTGATATTTCTCTTACTGGCCTAAATTTACATGCCTTTCAATTGGTGTATATAGGATTATGCGAATTTATAACAAGCAAACTTCATATTTCTCCTATTTAATTGTAATCAATATGTTCTTATCTCAATCTAAATGAATTAATTCTCTTTGACAAAGAGAAGTCAAGAAATTAGTAAGACCTCTCCATTTATATAAATGACTAGCAAAGACTAGTTAATTACAGAATTAACAACAGAAATATCAAGATTTTAATCAGTGATATTATCTATGTCAAACAATCAAGCAAAGGAGCCAATTGTTTATGTTCGAAGGAGATCAAGGATGCAAAGACTTGAAGAAGTGGTTGCTTCCTCTACTCAGCTGGTATCTTTTCTTTGAATTCCTTTTTTAATGTGTTATGCGATTCACATTTCAAATCTCTCACAACTCACCATTAAAAAATAATTTTTATCTTATAGAGTAATTTTTTTTTTTTAACTAAACAGAGCGATAAGGATAAGGAGGGATAAATTTATCTTTTCCCTTATTTAGTCCCTAGACTATTGGATTGCGCTTTTGATTTAGAAAATGCCACATCTAAATTTATATTTGTTACTCCAAGAGCATGTAGGAATTGGTGTTTTAAAAGGTAATTTTGGGACTAATTTTGGGGCTCGTCTCGGAGCGGGTTATGGCAAAAACACATCAAGGCTCATATTTAGGGCTTAGTTCTGTGAGGTTTATGTCTTTAGTGTTCAATTATACGGCCTAAATACGACTAACACTCAATACTTGGGACTCGCGTAATAGATATGATATAAATTATGTGTTACATTTTTTAGTCAACATTGTTAATCCTCATAATTCTTTAATAAACGAGTTACCTTAGTAGTTTTATTCATATACAGAAATAAGAAAATCGAGAATAACTCAGATAGCAAGTCGAATTACTGTTTATTTACTATTTGAGAATGTCGTGAGGGCGAATACCACTTAATATTTTTTTTTAAATACATTGCTGAATTTTATATCCTCACTTGTTATTGATTATTATGTTTTTATCCTATGTCTCAAAATTATCATATTTCATTATTTTTTAATTGAAAATATTTCTTTCATGAAGGAGTGATGCTTTTACTATAATATTAATTATCTTTTTAGCGAGGTAAATTGTACAATATAGCCTTCATGTATTTTAAGATTGTGATTAACTTTATTATTTGTAAGTTAACATGTTAGAGTTAATTTGTATCTCATAATTTTTTTTATATCATTATATTATTTTTACTTGTAAATGATATTAGAAGTTTTATTTTTATGAGTTTCTTTAATCATGTTTTAAAAATTATTATGTGTTCTTTTTATAATTTTTGTATTGTTATGTTATTTTACTATATTATAAATTAAAAATTCATGAGGCATAATTCGCATACACATGACTTACGTCTCACCCGATACTCCATAAAACAGCCAGTCTCACATCCCACATTTTAAAATACAGGTTAATATTTTCTCTAGTTAGTCTCACTTCTGACCTGCCAAATGTCATGCCACCCCTAGTCAACATTAAGTTGAATGTCTGATTATTATTTTTCCTCAAACTTAAGTATCATAGCTATGGAATATTTGGATGCGTTAAGATTGACTTGACTACATAGCTAGTGATTTATTAGCACCATGTATTTAATCTGACTTGCCTATCTCGACTCAGTAATTGACCTTCACCCGGACCAAAATTTAAGACCTGAAGCCTGACCTAACCGTGACCCCGACCTGAGACTCTAACCCTAGCCTTACACTAAATCGGGACACGACATTTGTCTTGAACCGATTCAAGACCCTGAATGTGACATAAACTTGATCCAACTACAATCCAAGACTCAACTCCTAGGCCGAACTCAACTCGAGATCCAACCTCTTGGCCCCAGACTAGACCTTGTCACAACCCAACCCTCAGGACCTGACTCTCAACTCTTAACCCTAACTCGAAACCCCACTGCTGACCTTGACTAGGGACCTCACCCTCACCCCACCCTGATCTTAACTCGACCTTAACATAGAATTTGAACCTCGGCTTGACCCTGACTTGAGATCGGATCTTTGACCTTGACCCTGAATAGAACCTGACTAAGGACTTAACTTTCGGGATTCAACCCTAATCTCAACTCGACCTTAACATAGAATTTGAACCTCGTCTTGACACTGACTTGAGATCCAATCTTTGACTTTGACCTTGACCTTGAATCGAGCCTGACTAAGGACTTAACCTTCGGGATTCAACCCCAACCTCAACTCGAGACTCGACACATTCAAATCCTAACCCAAAACTTGGGGCTTGATCCTCTTCCTGACTCTTACTCTGGACCCAATCCCCTACTCAATTTCGACACATTATTCAAGCCTTAGTTTGCATTCAGCTCGAAACATTGAACCCTAACTCGACCCTATAATATATAATATTACAAAGACTAGCTTATGGATAATTGTCTTTAAGAAGTTATTAATATCTCTAAAAGAGAATAATAAAAGATTAGTCAAATCTGGTTGGTTGGGTTAATGATTTATCGTTTAGCCTATCTTGATTCAATCCATCTTAGCCCAAGTAAGCTTTGAACATGGTTGGTCATTGGTCCAATCTTGAACTGTGCAACTTCAGTGGAAAGTCAGAACAATCAATTTCCAATCCTAGGCCACAGATTTCTCCTTTTGTTGTGTTCCTCCAAATAGCAGACAAAGAAGAAAACGGGCTCGTAAATGGGCAAAGACAATAAGACGTGGACACCACGGGGCTCTTCATGATCCACAATAAGAAAGCTACATTTTGTCATCTTCATACTCATCTCAAATAAATTGATAAATAGATATCATGTGGCATTTAAGAAAAGTAAGCACTGAATAATAATAAATTAGACAATTAAGGAGAACAAAAAGTTAATATATAGTTTGATCAATTAACTTACATTTATGATATTTTTAGCAGGAGTTTTCATCCAAGGAAATAGGTCAAACGAGTCCAAAAGCTCAATGCACAGAACCCAACAAACTGTTGGAAAATAAGGAAGCAAAATCTATTAAGAAAGGAAGGACCACAAAGTTGAATACTAGACGATCCAAAGGTATATGTTTCTTTTTTCCTTTTATTTACTATGAATTAATTATGTATATTTTGATCTCCAAATTCCCTATGTATATATATATAGGTGAAGGTGCTGGAAATGCTAAAGTTATTAGAGATGATACCTGGAAGCCTCAAACACAAGAAGAGACAAATTTGAATGATCTTACTCTTGTAAGTGAAATACACTCTACATTGATTAATTCACGTGACTATCAAGATTGTGATAAAACTCCTTCATGTTTAATTAAAGGTTTCGAGTTCAACCAAACATGTAAAAATCTTGGTAAGAAGTAAAAGAAAAACATAATTTACGCCTTAATTAGATTATATTATCTAGTGGGTAAGCTTCAAACTATTTTCTTTCAAGGTTGACTATAACAATACTTATATGTTATTATACAAAACTTATATGTTATTATATAATAAGAACTTGGTTGTGTCTTTTGTTAATCTTATATTAGATTTATTTTTAAACATTTATAACAATAAAATTCTTTATATAATAATTCTCAGTTAGAGCTAAAATGTTATTAGTACTACTAAGCTTATTATATGATATGACACACATATTAGTGCTATAATACAAACATGAACAAGAAATTTGACAATTCTTTCTTGCGAGTGTTAGGTTTATGGTGGGAACATTGACTATGTGACTAGTCATTTGGATTTTGCCAAGGACTTGGGAGGAGCAGCACAAAGGCTTCCACATACAAGAGTTTGTAGGTTGAACACATCTCTTAATGATAATACTTCTAGGAGCATCAACAATGTTAAGAGAAAAGGAAAAGAGATTTATCAAGTGAGAAACAACACTATGGATTTTGTGGATTTTTATGCTCAAAGAAGAAACAAAGGTATTACTATCTGTAAGAACAGTGTGAATTCCTCCAGCTCAGGAGAAATGACCAAACATTTGGGAACAACCAATAATCATTCTAGTGGCCAAATATTGCATTTCCAAGATATGAACCATGTGAGTCCTAAGTATTTCCTTGATAACAATAGTATGAAGGAGATGAGTGTATCACCAAGACATCATAAGCCAAGAGCAATAGTTCACCCATCCAAGATTGTTGGCCCATCAAGATTTAGCCAACGCTATGATCAGTACAAGCAGAGAACATCAGTGCCCGCACCGATTAATTTCTCTTTGATGAAATTGATAATGGGGGGTGAAAATATCTCAACATTGACTAATGAAGAATTATTATATGCAAAAGAGTTGCTTGGTACTGATCAGGGCTTATCATCAGAAGGACAAAGGGTGCAGCAATGGCCCTGCAGCCAAGTAGGAAATTATCAGAACATGCAGACAACATCAGGGTCCGCAACATTGAATTTCTCTTTTATGAAATTGCTAATGGAGGATGACGATAGCTCCCTATTGACTGAAGAACTAAATAAAAAGCAGTTCCTTGGTACTCAATGCAGTTTATCATCAGAAGGACAAAGGGTGCAGCAGTGGCCGTGCAGCCAAGTAGGCAATTATCAGTTTGCAAACTCTGTGCAGCAGATTAACTTACCAAGTTGTCAGAATAAAGTGTTGCAGCAACCCCAGCAAATATCCTATATCGAGCTGCTGAAAAAAGACGATATATCCTATATGGATCTACTGACAAGAGTAGATATATCATGGACATGAGATTGTTGATTCCAGACATGTCTTTCCTCCTTGAATTGGCTGTTATGTTTAGTTCTTGATGCTGTAGTTGAACTAGGAAGATCAGTATCTGAGAAAAAAGTTGAACTAGGAAGACCTGCTGGAAATTCTAATATCAAAACTTTACCAGTACATTGAATGTTTTTTTTCTGATTTTGTACTTCCTATTATCCCATCCTTTTTGTCATGTCGTTTTCATCATTCTTTCTTCTTAATTATTTTCAGTCAGGATCAGCAATCCCAAGGAAATCAGTCATTTTATAGTTCTGTTTATCCCCGAGTTTCTCGAGGCATTTTGGTCAGCGATCGCAAGTTCATCTTTGATATAAATGTTGGGTTTTATATATACGTTCAATATGGAAAGTGAATTATATATATAGAGAGAAAAGCTACTAGAAAATAGAAAATAAAAATTTGAAGTAAAATGAACTTTAATTTATGAAAGCTCATTTCTCCCACGTTGGTGGGAGAAATTAATTTCGTTGAGCTTATATTGAGTTTAATATCTTAAAGTTAATAGTGAGCTCAGAAGAAAATGAGTTTGCGCAATCATCGTGCTCGGCTTCAGCTTCAGACAATGGAGAGACTATTTTTTGGACAAAATTCATTTAAAATTAATTGTATAACAATTTTTTGATCTGAAAATAAAACCCAATATTTTTCCTCCATGTGCGGTTGCACATGCACCGAAGGGATGCATTGC
>JBDJHY010000094.1:6723340-6734943 GCA_039654485.1 Withania somnifera
ATACGACCCTTGTGATCTGGCCCTTCCCTGGGCTCTGTGCATAGTGAAAACTTTAGTGCATCGGGATGTCCTTTCTGGTTATGACGACGGTCTACCAAAAGCAGTTTCTTGCAGAATTACAGGGTAAGGCTATGCTTAATAGACCCTTATGGTTCTATCCTTTCTTGGAATTTGTGCCTAGAGGGAGATTTGGTGTACCAAGCTGTTTTTTTATGGTTACCTATGCCGAGGATCTAAACTGTCTCTTACAACAATACAGGGTAGGACTGCGTACAATAGACCCTTGTGGTCTGGCCTTTTCCCGGACCTCATACATAGCAAAGGCTTTAATGCACCGAGCTACCTTGTTCTTGTTACTTGTGTCGAGGGTCTAGCAGGAACAAGACTCTCTATCATGTAGGGGTAAAGTGTGCATACACACTATTGCGCTTGGGGTTACATTGGCTATGGTGGTGTTGTGTTTCCTGGTTCAGTTTTTCATTTTTAGAGTGGAAAGAATAACTTCGTACAAAAGGGGCAAAAGAAAAACAAAACCAATCAAAAAATGCCATTTCATCTTTTGTGCTTGTTGCTCTTTTTCTCTGTATCTCTCCGTTAAGCGAATCGGTATGAACAATCAAATTATGATGATTTTTGCATCATTTGGCGAATCATGTTGATATATATTGGTGGATCCTTGAAGTTTATGTAATTGGTTTGAGGATATTAAGGATTTTGATTTCAAGTTTTTGTTTCCTAGTTCGGTGTTTTGTTTTCAGACTTTGGTTTCCATGATACAAGGCAGTCGTCTTAGGTATAAAGGGTGGCAACAGGCTGCTGTTGCACCTGGTTATGCTGTGGGTGCGTTGTTAGATCCTCGTACAGAAGATCTTATTGCTGCTTTAGGCGAGACGATGGGGAAACCAGCTTTTGATAGGGTTCTTGAAAGGATGAAGAAGAGCCCCGAAGGCAGAGTAAGGCTTTTTACTTTATTTACTCCCTCTGTTTCATTTTGTTTGTTTGATTGTGACTTGGCACGGAGTTTAAAAAAATAAAGAATGCTTTTGAATCTTATGGTCTTAAACTAAATATATTTAGAATGTACCAAAATGCCTTTTAATCTTGTTGTGGTAAACATGGTGGAAGGTTAAAAGTTAAGAGTTGCCAAAAAAGGAAAGAGACATTTTTATGAAAAGGACTAAAAGAAAAGTAAGATGAACAAATTGAAATAAGGGTAATATTTATTTAGTTTAATTCATTTTCAGTTGAATACAATGGTTTGCTTGTCCTTTGTATATTTGATTTGCTAGTCCCATCACGTTGGCTGAGTAGTCTTTAAGAAATGTTGCTATAGTATTTTGTGAAAAGTTCTTTGTAATGTAATTTAGAAGGTGTTTGTGATTACTCGGTTTCGTTGAAACATCCATGAACTACTGCATAGAATTTAAATATGCAAACTGGTTTAACTAAAAAACTGGATGTCACTTGCAATTATTTTTATTCTTGTGTTAGAACGAATAACACTTCCTTTGATAGTATTCTGACCTACAATGCATGGACTCTGCGTGTGTGTTTGATGTACCTCAAACATTTATGAAGAGGGTATAGGTATTGTATGTTGATCCTTCGAATATTTTATGGGAACTTGTAATTGAAATGCACCTTTACTATGTGGTGATGGTCACTTGTGAACCTTGCTGGCACCTGAAGTTATTGTGAACTCACAAAAAGCACCAGTTATGAGGATCTTTGACTTCCTCTGAAGTCTATACTTGTAGCTAATGAAATAATGAATTGCCATTATTCGAGAAACAGAACCAACTAGTTTCTGACAAAAGAAGACAGTTTCGACAGACTCCTACAGCCCATTGAAGCCAAATTCCCAGTATTATGAGAAGAATGATTGCCTACCACTTTAAGTGCCAATATAGGGATTTCTACTTGCCTCAATCAACTCAGAAGTTGCTGCAGTTTGTAGCCCTTACTATTTGCTGCAATTTCTTGAGCTATTGTTGCAGGTTTAGGTTATATGCATCACTTTTTCTCAATGACATCTAATAAAGATATGAAATAATGAATCGCCATTATTCGATGAAACAGAACCAACTAGTTTCTGATAAAAGAAGACAGTTTCTTCAGACTCCTACAGCCCATTGAAGCCAAATTCCCAGTATTATGAGAAGAATGATTGCCTACCACTTCAAGTGCCAATATAGGGATTTCTACTTGCCTCAATCGACTAAGTTGCTGCAGTTTGTAGCCCTTTCTATTTCCTGCATTTCTTGGGCTATTTTTAGCAGGTTTAGGTTATATGCATCACTTATTCTCAATGACATCTAATATTATGTGCATTTGTTAACCATACTCATCATGACTTGTACTGTCTTGAAAGAACCTCAAAATTAATAATGATAGTTTAAATCAGTAATGCTAGTCGGGGTCATGAACTCATAGACAAGGTACTGTCTTGAAAGACCCTCTATTTTTTCCAGTTTTCCTCTGGAGGATTCCAATATCTTTACCTCCTCCCAGCTTACATTTCATCGCTTTAGTCAAAGCAGCAGCAATTATTGCCTGTTCAACCTCATTGATATGCTGCAACAACACTGGCCATCTTTCCTTTTTTCCTCTGGTGGAATTGACTTCTTACACATCATATTTTCTGGTTCTCTTAACATTCCCTGAGAGCCTCCATAATATATTTTCTGGTTCTCTTAACATTCCCTGAGAGCCTCCATAATTCATATCAATGGGTTAACTACATTTTCAAATCTTGTTCTCTTAATACCTTCTGGAAACAGGGCACTCGCAGGCTCCTTCACAAACCTGGATGAATAAAATGGTGGAACATCAATATTAAGTAGGTTCCCCTGATAAATATTTGGCTTCAAAATCTTTTGTACAAGAGGGTTTGTCTGGTCTGTCATGATGTTAGAGTTGATATTCTCATTAGCAAATCATCCCTAGGTTGGCATGATTTGGCTTTAGTAAACGTGATATGTTCCTTGCCCGGCTGAGGCTGCCATGGTTGCCAGATAGCAGAGGACTCCAAGAAAACATCAAACAGCTTGCTTTATTCAAACCTATCACCACTTTTTTTCATCATTTCAGACTCGACATCCCAGAGCATCTGTTATGTTCTCTTGTAGGCCTTGAGGTGGGAATCTACAGCTCTGGGATATCTCCTACTGCTGGTTTAACTCTGTGAAGGGTCTATTCTACCTCACCAACTTCCCTTGTTTCATCAAGCAAAATACCCAAAATGCACATCTTCTTGTTTTCTGCTGCAATCACTAGTGCCCTCCTGTAAGCATCCCCTGCTTCAATGTAGTTAATTTGCTGCCACCCTAATATTTCAGCATCTTTCATAATCCTTGTGTCACTTTCACCATTACTTAACTGAAAGCATTAAACCTGCCCGTAGCTGTTGCCGGTTTAAGGCGCGTGCTGGGCGTTGGAGTACATCTACGTGCAACTTTATTTCCTTGATAGCTTGATGTAAGGCGCAGTTAGTTGCTCACTTATGCAGTGAACAGCATGACTCAAGCAAAAGCTTGGAAACGCTTAGCTGTGTTGTTGATCTCTTTTGCTTTACTAATGAGTTTTCTGTTTTGTCCTAGCTCCTACAGATAAGCCAGTCTCCATAGCTCTTCTGCTTGTCTTGCTTGTCAAAGGGTGAGGTATCTGTCCTGTTTATGTGGCAACCTATAACAATCCAAAAGGGCGAAGAGTTATAAGGCAGATAGTACTAACATACAGGTAGGGCAACTTTAGTGCTTGTTTAAAGAGTAACTTGTGTAAAATCTTATGATTGTCTGATTCTGCCGTTGTACTGTCAGATTACTTTGACCATTTTGAGTAGATGGTGGACAATGAAAGCTTGTGATATATGTTAAATTGTTTCTATTCTATTAGCGTATTCACTATCTCATTTGTCTCTTTTCATTCTCTCCTCTTTTTAAGTTCTCTATAATGAGGTTGAAGTATATTGCCGTTTATTGAATGTAGTTTTGGATGAATTCAACATTTATGATATGTTTTGTATCTTGTTTGCCCACTCTTCATTTAGGGTGATTCGAACCAGGGGAGAATCTTCCACCTTGTTGGTCATAGAACCAGTACTTGAACGCTTACTCTTACTGCTCATAAACTCTTCAATGGATCCTCCTTTTTTTAACTAGTAGATCACCCAGATGAAGAAAAAATATCCCCTCCCTTTTACTAAACCATGGGAGCAACTAGTGCTGCAGGATTGGAGATCTATCTATCTCACCACGCTACTCTACAAAAGTGGGACATGCATGGGACCTACCTGATAAGACATTTGGTGCTGCATACGCAAGGTTTATGGGATCTAGGAACTTCTCACCTGATCGTCAACCAGTGCGATTCTTGGAAACTGAAGAATTGGCATATGTAGCTATGCGTGCTCGCGAGGTGCATGACTTTTGGCACACCCTTTTCGGGCTTTCAACAAACCTGATAGGAGAAACAGCTCTTAAGGTGATCGAGTTTGAACAGATACTACTCCCCATGTGTTTGATGTCTGTGCTAGGGGGTACTGCAAGGTTTAGTGAGAAGCAAAGGAGCTTGTTTTATCGGTATTACTTCCCATGGGCGCTTAAGGCTGGAGCTCGTAGCACAGATCTTATGTGCTTATACTATGAAAAACATTTTCATGAGGATTTGGAAGATGTTCGTCACAAATGGGGAATAATTCCAGCTCCACCTCCTCCAAGACCAAATGCAACAATTGTTATACCTCTTTGATGAAGAATTGAATCCATTATGCTGCTCAGACTCTTAAAAAATGTTGTTGGATGCATGCCCGATACTCCAGAGGCAGTGCATTTTTGGAATATCCCGCAACATTTTTGGAGAGCTACGTCCCATGTGACTCTCTATGCGGACAAATGTAAATATCTACTATGACTGTTAGGGTAGTAACACAAAGTGGAGCATCATACTTGAAGGCCTTTTGCTATGTGCAAACCTTTCAGGTTTCTTTGAGCTATTTTCTTTTGTTCTCACTTCCAATGATTAAGTTGTTCATACTCGATAGCTTTTAAGGTGGGAAGAAACGCTCTTTTTATTGCACCATGGTCGTGGAACCAACACAATGCTTGTTATGGAACTGCTATTAACTCATCAAATCTTAAAATCTTTTGCATTTCTGTTAATAATGGAATACAAGAAATGGTTTTCCACGACTCAAAATTTCCTTGCCAAACAGTTTTCCTTAAGTCGACACATACTATTGTTCGTTGATGCGCGCAAGTTAGACTGAACATCACGATTATTAAAATATATATACTATTGTAAGTTGATGGGAAACGCAGTGCCACAAATCTGATTCAAAACTATCAAATCATATATAATATAATCAAGTACAGATATGAAGTTTAGGCAAGAAAAGCTGTTCAATCAAAGGATCAATCATTGAAAGTAACTTTAGTTTCACGGTTGTCAAACTGGTACTTTGGACCAAAGCTTATGCAACTAACACTTCACAACAACCTGAAGTACTCACAATTACAATTACAACATAGTCGAAATACAAAAGGTAAAGAGAAGTGATAACACAATTATCCAACAGTTAATTGCTGCCACCGCCGAAGATATAACCCAACGAAGATCCACCTCCAGGAGCAGCATGGACTTTGGTAGATGGCCGGTCCTACATCAAAGGCAATAGCCCCAATTAAAACTAGTCATGTTTATCGAGAAATCAACGATATGATCATACAACTGAGTATAATTCCACAACGTGGTGTCTAACGATACAACTGTTCATAATGCAAACGCAAATGGCAAATATTGTTTGCCACTAGGAACAAAAGCATTTTTATCTGAATGGGATTCTAAATGGCAAGCAAATGCAACAGATCAATCTAAAGATCCACAAAAATATATTAAAATTCGGCTGGGAAGTCAGTTGTCCCCAAAAATGTAGGCTTACAAATTATTCACACTTCACAACAGGAGAGTAAAATCAATAGAATGTGCTAGCAGCTTATCCTAACCTGAAGACCACCTATGATTGCAGTACCATCGATGCATGCTAATTCATAGACTGGTGCCGATGTATTATTTGACCAAAATGCTATCAAGAAATTCATGACATGAAAGCTAATACAAGTTCAATACCTGATAGATCAAAATCCAATAATCCGTCCCAATTGAATAATTTGGACAGAAGGATTGTGAATAAAAATAGAGAGATTAAACCTGGAGACCAGTGTTATTAAAAGCCACCACTTCGTACTTAAAGCGATGAAGCAAATATGACACAAGGGATCATTGCTTCATGGTTGAAACAATGAAGCTTTACAGAAGTGTGCAATTCAAACAATGATGAGCAAAGAGAACCCAATGAGAAACGATCAGTTCTTTAAATATCAACTTTGAAGAAATAAGATTAATATCGGCATTAAAATCTGTATTAAATGTTGGAAATTTGATTATCATTATACTATTAATCCACGTGTAGGTAGTTTTAAATTTTCCGTAACATGCATGCTTAGAAAGCATGCAACTTCGTTTCACTTTTTTTGCTTCAAGCCCTTTTGACCTTGTTTATTTTCTATTTTCGCTTTTCACTTTTAAAACACTGTTGGAGATGAGGTTCCAGCTTGCAATTTTAGTGCATCTGGAAAGAAAAAAAATGTCAGATGATTAAGAGGAATCTCTACTCTCTACATAGCTTTCCAAAGCTAGATGTGTAAAGAATCTTTTTTGTTGGCGTAAACTTGAAAATGTTACGAGTCATTGTAATTTCATGTAGGTAGAAGAGCACAGTAGTAGAACAGGGTTCTAGTCTGAAGCATTTATCTGTTCCCTTACCAATAATTTTACTAATATGCTAGCATTATCTTATGTGTCAATTCTGTAACTACGGTTGTTTCTTTTACTTTGATTATCTTTAATATTTGTATTGACAATATTTTTCTTCCTTCAGATCTTTTATCGTTGCTTTTGTTCTTGCATTTCTTCAATTCCATTGTTCCGAAAAATGATTTTCTTGAGCCGAGAGTCTATTGAAACAGCCTCTCTATCCCCACAATATATCAGATACTGATGGAACTTCGGAATCACATCCCAATGCCTCACCCAATTTTAACATATCTGCATAAGTCTTGGTTTTAAGTACATAATCACAAAGCTGACGACAACATTCTTCGTACAATTGGTATTATTTTTACCCTCAAAAAAATTTCAACTTCATTAATATCCTCATTAATGCCTCTTATAGGCAAGATAAATGATCTCACAGGAATCAATAATGCAAGGGTTTAACTAGACTTTGCTGAGGGAAGCCCCAAGCATCCCCAGCAATCAGATCCTTCCATACATACGCTCCTCGCAACCTTGTAATTGGTAAGAAGAGGGAACTTTGAAGTTGTATCTGATTCTAACTAAGCTGAGTTGTGATAGACAATTGTTTCAGAATTACCAGCCTTCCATGGTGAAGGATGAGAAAGCACACTATCTATATTACTCTACCTCAAAAAATCAAAATATTTTTCCAGCAAAGCATGAAAATGAACTAGACAAGCATTTCAAACGACATCATACTAACCGAAATGAGACAATACCGTGATAAAGTTGCCAGTGTTTTGACCATCTCCCCCAAAATGGTTCCTCGAAGCAGTGCTCTGAATACCAGCAGGAATCTGCTTAGTAACATCAACTGTAGCAGGAACAGTAGGCTTTGTAGCTGGCTCCTTATTTATTGCCTGCCCTTCACTTTGAACTGCTGGGGCATTTGCCGTGGTTGATTTTGGCGCCTCACCGCTTCCAAATAAGTATCCCAATGAACTTTGCCCTCCTCCATAGCTGACTCCACGACCCATATCTCCAATTATCTCTTGCTAAAGAGTTCCAGGAACAACCTGATTCAAGAAATCAGCAAGATGTAAAGGCAGGCCATATGCATTAAAGATCAGAATAAACTTTCAAAGAAGTCTGTGAAAATGAAATGCACCAAGCAACAACATAAGACAAGAAGCATGGCAGATGGTCAAGCAACAGAAATGAGGAACACTATTATACTTTGAGCATTACTGGAGACTGTGATGTTCCTACTAGTCCATATAATTCAGAAAAGAAAATCAGTAAATCAGTGAAGTTGATTAGAATCTTCTTGTAACCATAGGAAGTCCACTATGATAATGCTGATAGGAACCATGAAGAACCGAGAAAAATTCAAAGAGCTTTTAGAGTTTGAAGTCTGCATTCTCTTTGCAGTTTAAGAGAGAACTTGGGGAGTGACATCTATGATTCAACCGAATATCAGAAGAAGAATACAATTATTTTGCCAACACAAGGGATCCTTAAACATGCAGGGAGAATGAAAAGGAACACAAGAAACAGACATATCATCCAAGTCACAATGGGAAGAGAAATATTCACAAGTCGCCTGCCAATCATCTTTCCCTCCTTCGAATCACAAAATAACCATTACATTTTATCATCTAGAACAAACAAAAGAGTTCTCGACTCTGAAACATTATTAGACTTGTATATTCCATCATAATCCAAACCTATGATTGAAAGGGACCTTTCCACTCTCCCTTCTTTAGAGCATTCCTTTTTAGTTAATTGAGTTCTCCCTAAGCTCCATTTTTTCTCTTTTTCCTTTATGACCTTGGTGCCTAATTTTTCCGACCTCGGAGACGTGGTCTGTCATTGGTAAAAGTGGCTGGAAAGTGTCTCTTTCTACCCATCTTACCTCCAATAGCTAAAGGTGAGTAGAGAAACTTGTTTATTCTCCTATGCTCCACATTTTCTCTTAAACTATCACCAAATTTCTTACCACCTTTCCCATTAAAAATGAATGACGAGCCCCCTAGTGCCGACCAAATTACTCATCACTCCTCCAATCATTGGCCACTAATAAATCAACACTTTCCCTAAATATCATGTCCAAGTTCGGCCCAAAAAACTGAAGGAAGTTCATCTCCCACTCAAACAGAGATTCCCTCAAATCCTAATAACCAAGATTTCTTGTCAAAAACAATAGCATCCCATCACGTACACTCTCCCTTTCTGAATCAGTAATCTTTTACTTCAACAACAACTTTGATTCAAGAATTAACACACATTATTACTATTTTCATCAACTGCTGGTTCTCATTTCTTGTTTAAGGATAACTAAATCATTGATTTCAGGTTCGAAACCCACCCCCCTGCATACTTTCTCGGTCAAGATCAAGGCACGGGGCTTGCCTAGTGCAGTTACCTCTCCTGTGTGGTTTGCGGGCAATTACACATTACCCTGACCACACCCGAAGGCCGAAGTGTAGCGACTGTGGGTTTCCTTGCCATCAATAAACGACAACTAAAATTGGTTCTAAAAGCAAAACCAAAAATCCATAACAATGACAAAACAACAACAAATTAACAACACCACAAACCCGAATTCAGTTTCATCACAAAAATCAAGCATTCAACAAGAAAGAATCAAACCCCAGATCTCCGGTTAAACCCAACGGCATCTCCATCACTCACTCTAACTTTGTAACTCAGTAATCCCTTTACTTTCAAAACTTCGAATCAAGCCTTAATCATCAATACTATTTTCAATCAACCACTGGTTCTCAACTGTTAAAGACAACTAAATTGCTTCTTAAAACAAAACCCCAAAACCTCGTAACAATGACACAACAACCAAACCAACAACACAAACCCCAACTCAACTTTATCACAAAAAATCAAACTTCCAACAATCAAGAATCAAACCCCAGACCTCTTACCCAAACCAATAACATCCCCATCACTCACATTCTCACTTTCAAAACTTCAAATTCAGCCCTAATCAGCAAGAAACAACACCTGCTGTTACTAATTTATCAACCAATAGTTCTCAATTGTTAAAGACAACTACGTTGCTTCTTAAAACAAAAAACCCAAAACCTCATCGCAATGAAAGAACAACCACAACAACAACACAAACCCCGACTCAACTTCATCAAAAAAATCAGACATTCAACAAAAAAGCAAAAAAGGAAGGAAGTTTGAATCAAGATTTAATCATCAAAGAATTGACACCCACTATTACCATTTTCATCAACCACTAGTTCTAAATTGTTAGAGACAATTAAACTGCTTCTTAAAACAAATCCCCAAAACCTCATAACAATGAAAGGACAACCAAAACAACATCAACAAATTAACAACAACACAACATCACACACAAAAAAAAAATAGTACAAAAAGCTTAAATCTGAATGATTGTAGGCAGAAAATAGAGATCTGGGTGTTAAAACTTTTCCATTTACCTTTGATTCTTTTGGATCAGATCAGTGTTTGAAGAAACGGAAGTACAGTATATATTGACTCTCTTGTTTACCTATAATTATTATTCCTTTCCTTTCAAAAAATGAATGATGGACTTTACTAGACAAAGTATACAAAATGGTCCCCATTGTTTTTTTTTTTTTTTTTTGTATTTTTGTTTCCACTCCATGTTGTACTAATTTAAATTTAAATTTAAATTTAAATTTGGATAAACTACATAATTTCATATCACTTTTATTATAAGCAATACATATGGAGAATCACGATACATATTGAGGATTACAATACATAATTTGAGCACGATATACAACTTAAAAAACCCTCCAAATACATACGAAGGGTCGCGATACATAACTTAAGTAACCCTCCAAATATGTAATTACCCGAGGCTATCCCTTGGACACTACACGACGCTAAGGACCCACATGTGAGATCCAAACAAGCCCTTGGTACCTGACCCTGTTCATACACATACATATAGCGGAAGCATACTAAATAATCAAGTAAAACTGCTAAGGATGCCACAAAATAGTTAAATCCAACGAATAGCAAAAGTAAACATCGAAGTGGTCAAAACGTAAGAAATGCTAATAATAGACTCTATGTCCAAAAACCTCTACTATAACTGGGGAGAACCACTAGGACAAACCCCCAGTCGGCTCTCAACATAATAAAAATAAAAACATAAAATAAATGAAGAGCAGCTCGGTCCCCGGCCTGCGAGGACTCTCCAAGCTGTCTCGAATGTAGGCTTATTGGTTCCTCGAATGATTGAAAAACTCGTATCTGCATAATGATAACATGCAGCCAAAATGAGTTAGTATATCGAATATACTGGTACGAGAGTATATGCATAAAACATGATAAAATATTGTAAAAGTGGAAGGTAAATCAATGCAATGACCAAACCTTTAATTAGGCTAAAAATACAAACCTTGTTTCATGT
Source organism: Withania somnifera (assembly GCA_039654485.1). Lineage (NCBI taxonomy): Eukaryota > Viridiplantae > Streptophyta > Magnoliopsida > Solanales > Solanaceae > Withania > Withania somnifera. Next base: position 6,734,565 of record JBDJHY010000094.1, read on the forward strand.
TAGTTTAGGTCAAAGCATTTAGTTTAGTTTTAAAATTTTAGTCATGAAGTTGGGAGTTTCTTTTAACGACACAAACTATGCTATGAGTTACGTAGAGTCCGGCATCTTAAACCCAGGCTAAAAAGGGTCCATTGTCTTATAACCCATAATGGCAAAGAATTTGCTCTAACCTATCTCTAATGACCCTCATGGTCATTTATGATAAACACTCAACGTTTTACATTCTAGAGCATTTTGGTAGTTGTCCCAAGTCATTTATAACTTGCTGGGACCGATAATTCGGATCCCTGGCGACTCGGTTAAGAGATATCTTAAATTCCCTGTTTTAGAGCCTAAAACTAAGTACTCGTTGACCAAAGTCAATTTTCCTTCAAGGTGA
>JBDJHY010000094.1:6735043-6747844 GCA_039654485.1 Withania somnifera
TATTGAAGAATTAGGAATGGAAGATTGATAAATAGTTAGAGTAGTAGAGAGAATTGAGAGAATTTGATGAAAATTGAGTGAAATAATGTAGTGCTTATAGAGAAAATTTGTTTAGGGGTAGAGGTGGGGCTAAGGGGGTGCTGGGGAGGTTGAAAAACAGCTATATAGCCGTTTTTTAAAGGTTGGACAAACGGCCACTTTTAAATAATTTTTTTTTAAATTCTATACTGAACCGGGACGGACCGGGACGAACCGGAACGGTACCAGTCAACCCGGTCCGGTTCACCTGCCTTAGTCTGTACTAATAAAAGAATACGAAAGAGGAAAAAAAGGTTAAGACTTTATTTTTCCAATGAGTTGGAATTTCCAAAAACTTTTTTCCACCCTTTCTTTTCTGGTTCCAATTAAGAACCCTGGTCAACATATACTACCAATAATTGTTCGTCTTTTGAGAGTATTTAGAATCTCAACATTAATTTTTCTCCTTACAAAGATGATGAAACGACATGAAAAAAAAATATGGTCAAGAACGTCTCATAAAAGTGTGGTGGAGGCCAGTATTTTGAGGTCTTATTATCTGCTGGGGGAATCCTGATGATGCTGCAGCAGTTGCAAATATCTGATGATGATGAGGATAATTGGGGTGCCATTCTTGAGAATTGCTTGTTGCCCCAGTTTGGCCTACATTACTGCTGCTCGAAGTGTTAATCTGCATTGATACATAATATAATTAAATAATAATTAAAAATATATATTTTTTCAAATAAATTTACTTTTTTTTAGATAAAGTGTTCACAAAGTTCACTACGGTATCAGATAGAAAACAAAATATTTTGACCTAATCTTTAGGTGATTTGATCAGGCAGTGTATGATAATTCATGTCATAATCATTTTAAATTATCGTCTGAGGTTTTCTTTTAAAGAGAATAAAAACAACTTATATAAATCTCAATTCTTTAGATACTAATATTAATTAATACCGAATCATTTAGAAGTTTCAATAAATTATAGATTTTGCGTCACAAATATCTTGTACCATGTGTACCGACAAATATTTTGCATTAGATACCTTGCATAAAGTTACATATATACTTATACCTTTACAAATACATTTGTATTGTATATATCTTTATAGATACATTTTGTAACAGTTTGATAATATATCAAAAGAAGGATTCATACTTTTTCAAAGTCTAAATTTTTTATAATTTTGACAAAATAACGTGATTAATTGAGATAATGGAATGCTAACTTGATTTTTGATTTTAACTTTTAAGTAATTCTTTTTTAAGAAAAAAAAAGGGAAGAGGGGAGGGGGGAGGGGGGAGAGGGCGGGGGGAGGGGGTAGAAAAAAGGAAATGGAGGAGAGATTACAAGATGGGATCAAATACTCAGATAACCAACTTGCAATTATAATATATTCATAAAAACTATTTAATTGTATTATTTAATAAGTAGGGTAAAAATTAACCCTTTTATCTCTTCTCAAAATTTCAAAAAATAGATAAGAGATTTGATAAATTGTACAGATCATTTATTAGAGTAAAAATAAATCTTAAGAAAACGAATTATTACATTTGAAGGGCCAGTTTCGACGTAAACTTTTTTTCTTTTATTAGAGCGGTGATTTTATTCACATAAAATAAAAAAGTGATGACACATGACACTATATCTAACTTAAGATTATATACCATCTCAAGTGAAGGTAAAGGCTTTAGTAGCCTGAAAGTATTAAGAAAAATCATACTAAAATATTTGGAATATCTTTAGCCTTTTTGTTTTTTTTTTTTAAAAAAAAAGGTTTCAAATGAGCGTGTGGTTATACATTAAATTGAATTATTGAAAAAAAAAATTGAAGACATTTTCAAGTTTGAAAAGTGGTTTTGCAATTTTCTAAGCTTCTGTTTGGAAAGCCACCTGATAATTAAAATTGATATAATTACTAAGATAGTAATTATTACATTAGTAATTATCCTAACCTGTTTATTTGCCACAACGTAATTACAATGTATGACAAGGGTATTATTTGATTGCACAAGTATAATTATATGGATATATTAAAATATTAAAATAAAAAATTAATATTTAGAAAACAAGAGAATTTATAAATGATATTAAATTAGGTACTTAGATATATGTTGAATTTTAAAAATATTAATTAATAAATCTATGTTTCTAATTAATATTATAAAAATAATTATGCATATATATATTTTAAATAAATTAATCTAAAAAATAAAAAATACATAATTTTAAGAACATCATGAAATAAATCATGTAATGCATGTTCGACCAAAATATTAATATTTTAAATAAAATACCATAGAATTATTATAATTAGTTTTCAAAAAGATAGTCTATCAATTCTACCTGAAAATGAATGGTTTGTGATGTGAAAATCAAGTCCATACTACTAAATTAAATAAATTGAAATAAAAAAATAAAACAAGTTCAAAGTTCAAAATAAAAAAATATTAGCATAATACTCTTATGTCGAATTTCAACATAACATAAGTCTACAACATTTATACTAGTTGTAGCTAGTATTTTCGAAGGGAAAAAATTACATAAAGTAGAGTTTTTTTTTTTTTTTTTTTTTTTTTAAGTTTTACTTGTTGAGCCTTCGAATTTCAGTAGCTTTGTTTTTTATTAAAGGTGTTTCTGTTCAAAACTTATTTGATATCAAGAGTGGCTATGTATTATTCCCCTCCTTTCTTTTTAGTTGATATATTTTTATTTTTTTTTCAGAGTCAAAGAGTATAAACTTTGATCAATATTTTTAAGTCATATTTTTTAATTACATTAAAAAAATATTAAATTTGTATTATTTTTTTATATAGTTTTTAATTGTCTAAATTTTAATTTTAAAATATTAAATTAATTTAATTTTAATTAAATTAATTTAATTTAATTAAATTTAAAAATCAGTCAAATCGACTTTTGTAAAATAAAATATGCCAACTAAAAAGAAATGAATGGAGTAATAACATTATAATAATATCTAATATTTAGGAGGAGATGTTAGAAGTAGCTATTTTACTTATATCTTAATGTTTATGTTTATTATTGTATTTTAATTTATGTTTACCATTTATTTTCTTATTTTTTTTAATAATAGGTTTTGTGGTGCTATCAAGCAAAGACGTAATAATACAAAATCAGCTGTGCATGTCTAATTTGGGCCTCTGTTCAGTGAAGTCATGTGACTTTGAGTGTTGTCAAAAGAAATGTTCTGAGGCCTTTCAATCTAAAAATCCAACTGCAATTTGTCAATTAGTGCCTGGATATTATTTATGTAATTGTTATTATAATTGTTAAATAATCAATTTCATGTTTTAGAAATATGGCAGGTGGAGAATTATATTATTAATGTTTATTTGATGTGTTCGAGTATCTTTTATTATCTTGGTGTAATTCATTTTGTTCGCCTGAATTTTAGTTATTATTTTTTATTCTTGCTAATATTTGGACATTATTACCAAATATTCATCGAGTACAAGTCAATTTGTTAATATTATTATCAATGGTTCTGACGTTGAACATGTCTTTGATTCAAAAAATTTCATAAAATTATTGTAGAAAGGTATTACGAGGTTCACGACTTTTTTGATTGTCTTATTAGAATTAAAATATAGTTTAAAGTCTAAAATTTTCTTTTTAGTCTAAAATCACTTTCTCTTTTGGCCCCTTTCATCCCAACAAACGTCTCACTTGATGAGGCGCATTTAGCTTTAACAAATGTATTTTAAAAGAAAATACTTTTCATCACTAGCAAAATAGTGGAAAATGTTTTCAAAAAATGTATTTTAAAAGAATCGACTTGTATCTCCTAAACTATTTTTAAATTTTTTTTTTTCTTGTCATATTAAATAGACAATACGTGTGCTAACAAATGCATAATAGTAAATATATGTGAAGTTAAATTATATACAATAATTTATCCAGCGTGTTCTCGTAATATCACAATGATGTAAAAAGAAATAGAAGCAAAATCCCCTTTTATCTTTGATTTTTTTTCTTTTCTTTTAGTAACGTTATTATGAATTGTTTGTAATTGAATAATTACATAATTTCTCATATATCCTTATCATGCTTACTCTCTACCCCACTGCTTTTAGAAAAATTATCATATATATCATTTTTTTAATGCATAACTTGGATAACGATTCATGTTAAATACACTGCCGACAAATGTATCAAGCATTAAAAAAAGTGGGATGTATATATCGCGACCCATGTTATGGATCACACATTAAAAAAGTGGCATGTATCACCGGTAACATAGCGAGGGTTCAAAATTTTAAAAAATAAAATACATGAATTAGCCGAAGGGAATTTGATATCTACAACATACACATTAGAATTATTTTTAATTTTTAACTATATATAAATGGTATAATCTTCCGCCTACTGACCCCCCTCACTATAAGCTGGCTCCACCACTGCGCATCGTCACCTAAGTTACATATCGAAACTTCAGCTATGTATTGCATATTAAAAAAAGTGATACGAGACGTAATTTTAGAAACTAATGATATGAAGAGTAATTGAGTTCTATAATACTAATATATTTTATATAATTTATCCTAAAATCAAACAAGAAAATATTAAACAAATAAAGATGGAGGGAGAAATTACTTTTATATTAGACGCATAATTATTAATTTGTAACTGTATTTGTGAAAACTGTACCATTTAAGAAGCTAAGTAAAAGTCAAGTTTATAGAGAAAGTGGTTAGTGTCATTAAATATTTTTCTTACTTTAATAAGAAACCTTGGGTGAGTTTTCCAGTTGAAAAGATTTTGGTACTCAAAGGAAGATGTCCCTCGTTTCACCAACTCTTTTTATTTTTCTATTTCTCATTTTTGGAACAGGTAATTTTATTTTTATTTATTCCTCATTTTTCTTATAAAACATAATGACAAAATTTACCAATGGTTAACGTTGGGTGCTATGTTTTTAGAAAAAAAAAATCATGCAATATATATATGATTTTTTAATTTCGGAGAGTAAGATTTTTGAGCAAATTTAGAAAAGAAAAAAAATTAATTATTATTCTACTTCGTTGTAAGTTCTTCACCTCTAATTAGAAGAGGTTCTCCTTAAATGGATTTTATAGGATATAGATCTAAACTAATTGGGGCTTTAGCATAAATACCGAACGAAAGAATTTATAACGTTTTCTACATGAATTTTATAGGATGTGGATCAAAATCAATTGGTGTTTTAGTATGAATACTGAACAAAAGAATTTATAACTTTTCCTACATGAATTTTATAGGATATGAATCTAAATTAATTGAGATTTTAATATGAATATCGAACAAATGAATTTATTACTTTTTCTACCCCTTCCCCCCTCCTTTTTTATTATAAAATTAAATTAATTAAATCATAAATTTTTTTTGGCTCAGAATGTGAAATATTTTTTTAGTGAAATTGACTTATACTTTATAGCTTTTTTATGCGTTGGGTAAATACTCATGAAATCAACCCAAAAGCAATAAGTTGGTCATTTCCAACTTATAAAGTTATTTTATTCCTTATTTTTGTAGCTTTATACGTATCCTTCAACATTATTTCTCTTGAGTTAGTATGATTTCTAACATAAAATCTCATAAACAATAAATTAGTATGATTTCTAACATAAAATCTCATAAATCAATAATTAAAATTTTCTATTCGCTTAATATAATAAAACAACTATAAGATAAGACATTCGACCAACATTCTATATATATATTCTTTTTGAAAATAAAATTGCTTCTTGCCTATTTCATTTTTTTTTTATATTTGATTTATTTTCCTTATATACAGGTTCAGTGGTGCTTGGAAGCAAAGGTGCAGAACCAAATGGGCCTTGCATGACTAATTTGGGCACATGTGGTAACAACCTTTGTGACACACAATGTTGTCAATCAAATTGTATTTATAATTTCAAATCAAAGAATCCTAATGCGGTTTGTCAGAGGTTGCCTGGAATTGAAGTTGGTTTATGCAATTGTTATCATGATTGCTAATTAATTAGAGTTTAAGATTTTAATGTTGTTCATGTTTTAAAAATATGAAATGTGATAAATCAACTTGATTATATCGTTGACGATCAAACCTTATTATAATGTCAATGTTTGTCATGAAAGTCGATATGTTGTTATATATGTATATTAATATTTGATTTTTAGATCCCATTTAGCTATTATAAATAAATAAAAAATAGTTTAATGATATTTTTGTACAAGAAGAAGGTATGTGTTGTTAATTAATTTAGCTAAGAAAATAGAAACAATATCAAAATGTAATTAAAAAGAAAGTCAGACATCATCAGTAGTCTTTTCTCCTGAATTGAAGATAATAATTTATTGGTATTATTTAAATATGATTTTTTTTTTCTTTTAGACATTCGTACTTTAAAGTTTATCTTATATGAGGTTAATGATGACTATCTTGATATTCTAATATTGTATTTTATTACCTAATATATTTTTTTACAAAATATTATTAAATAATATTTGAATATGACTATTATAAAAGTTTGATTTTACAAAGGGAATACATTTGATGTATTTAGTATCCACTTTGATGCCGATTAACTTACTTGATTCTTACAAGAAAATTTCACTTTTAAAAGCAAAATACTCATCACGAAAGACTTCATTTTCAAAATTCGTAACTGAGATTTCTCATTCAGAATGAACACATGTTTATTGACAAAAAAAAATGATCATCAGATCATAAGTCTCGTTCAGTTAGTCCAGTTTTTTCGTAGTTGAGATCTCTCATTTAGAGTGAACACATATTTATTGTTTAAAAAAATGTATTAAAATCATAGGCCTCGTTCAGTTAGTCTAGTTTTTTCGTAATCACCTTTCATTTAGAATGAACGTATATTTATTTTTCAATTAACAAAAAAGATGATCGCAAGATCATAAGCTCCATTCAATTAGTCCAGCTTTTTCATAGTAGAGACCTCTCATTTAGAATGAACAAATATTTATTGTCCAAAAAGAGAAAATGATAGTAAGATCATAGGTTTCCTTTAGTTTTTCTTAATCGAGACCTCTCACTTAGAATAAGCGCATGTTTATTTTTCAAAAACAGAAAAGAAAAAAAGATAATCGCAAGATCATAAGCCTCATTCACTTAGTTCATCTTTTTTGTAACCGAGACCTCTCATATAGAATGAACGCATATTTATTGTCCAAAAAGAGAAGATGATAGTAAGATCACAAGCCCCTTTCAGTTAATACAGTTTTTTCGTAATCGAGACCTCTCATTCAAAATGAACGCCTCTTTTATTTTTCAATATAAAAGAAGATGACCACAAAATCATAAGCCCCGTTCAATTAGTCCACGTGAATCACTGTTATTATCAGCCAATATTGCTTCGAGTAGGGGTCCATAGGCTCCACCTCATCTCACCCCGTTCAAACTTACTTGATTCTTACAAGAAAATTTCACTTTTAAATGCAAAATGCTCCTTATCACGTAAGACTTCATTTTCAAAATTCGTAACTTAGGTTTCTCATTTAGAATGAACGCATGTTTATTGACAAAAAAAAAAAAAAGATGACCATCAAATCATAAGTCCCGTTCAGTTAGTTCAGTTTTTTTTGTAGTTGAGATCTCTCATTTAGAGTGAACACATATTTATTGTCTAAAATAATGTAATAAGATCATAGGCCTCGTTCAATTAGTCCAATTTTTTCGTAATCGAGACCTCTAATTTAGAATGAAGGCATGTTTATTTTTCAATTAAAAAAAATGATCACAAGACCATAAGCTCCATTCAGTTAGCCAAGCTTTTTCATAACCGAGACCTCTCATTTAGAATGAACACATATTTATTGTCCAAAAAGAGAAAGATAATAGCAAGATCACATGCCCCATTCAGTTAATACATTTTTTTTTCGTAATCAAGACGTCTCATTCAAAATAAACGCCTCTTTTATTTTCCAAAAAAAAAATGACCACAAGATCATAAGCCCCGTTAACCGAGACTTCTCATTTAGAATGAACACATATTTATTATCCAAAAAGAGAAAGATAATAGTAAGATCACAGACCCCATTCAGTCAATACATTTTTTTCGTAATCAAGACCTCTCGTTCAAAATGAACGCCTCTTTTATTTTACAATAAAAAAATTAAAATGACCAGAAAATCATAAGCCCCATTCAGTTAGTCCACGTGAATCACTGTTATTATCAGCCAATATTGCTTCGCGTAGGGGTTAAGGCTCCACCTCGTTTTTGACTAACTCACACATATTTATTGTCCAAAAAGAGAAAGATAATAGCAAGATCACACGCCCCATTCAGTTAATACATTTTTTTTCGTAATCAAGACATCTCATTCAAAATAAATGCCTCTTTTATTTTCCAAAAAAAAAAAAAGACCACAAGATCATAAGCCCCGTTCTGTTAATCTACATGAATCACTGTTGTTCTTATGGCCAATATTGTTTCGCGTAGGGGTTAAGGCGACACCTCATCTCAGCCCATTAAACTCCCAAAGCCCACAAAGCTAACTCGTTTCCCAGCCCTGCATCTCCGCAGAAATGGCAAGGGGACTTTCCTGAGCCCTAGCCCATTCAAAGATAGGCTTAAGCCCATTCACGTTGTCTTGTGGCCCAGTTACCTTATTACACTTTGAGAATTGTATTAAAAAAAGGATTTCTAATGGTTTGAAAAACGATGTGGGATAATTAGTTTCTTCCTCCTCTACTTTTAATTTTTGATTTCTCAAAGGATATTGGTAAAAAGCATTAAAGTTGAATTTATACACTGGTTGATTCAGTTTCGAAGATGACACTTTCAATAGGATTTTTTCCTTTTCAACGGCTTAACTCGAGACTTTTAATTAAAAATAAAAAGATCTTTACGATAACATTACAATTCGTATCGGTTCCTTTACGTTCCCATTTTAAAGGACAAGTTTGTCTAAATATTTTTGGCATGTACTTTTAGTCTTCTTAAGATCACACGAGTAACATCTATTTTTCTTTGGGTGGGTGGCTGGGTTAGATTATTCGAGACATTATTCAAATTTAATTTTATGAAAATAATTTATTTATTGATTTCCATTTATCGCTCCAGTGTTCTTTATTTGTATCGCATAAAACCTATGAAAATGGAAAACACTCTTTATCAATCATTTATTCCATTTCGGACTCAAACTTGAGGTCTCTAATAACAACATAATCCGTATAATTTTACAAGTGAAATTTAAAAAGGATAAAATGTAATCAAATCTTACCTTTATCTCATAGAGATAAAAATATTATTAAATAAACTATTTTAGCTAAATATAAAGCACAATGAAAGAAAAAAAAAATCCACACCTGGATAAATATTTAAAAAAAGGAACTTAATTACATTCGATTTATTTGTATCAAATTATATTAATTCACTATGGTTAGTTATAAATGTATAATGAAAAATAATTCATATGTGCACTAACTATGGTTAAGTCACATAATTGTACAATAAACATATATAGCATATCTACTTCATCCCAAATTAGTTGGTATGGTTTTCTTCTTCTTTTTTTTTTTTAAGTCAAAAATACAAAATTTGATAAATACTTTAAAGATGTAATTTCTTAATCAAAATATTTAATTAATTTAGTTTTAAAAATTAGTCAAATTGACTTTCGAAAAATAAAACATGCTAACTAATTTGAGATGGAGGGGTTATATCTTTAAAATATCAATTAAAGAATTGATATTACATTATATATTTATTTTAAAATAAAGATATTGATATGTAATATGTTACACTAATTATTTAGTATTTTTTAGAAGGCAAAAATCTGAGGTTTAAAGAGCATGGGATTAGTAATTAATTTCTTACATATCTTCAATTTATGAATTAGATTTTTTGCCACTTTTGTAATGATATTTTCATTTTCAGTATTGGATATGGTTGATACTTTCCTTAATGAATTAAATGCAAATTAAAACAAATCATAAAGAGAGTCCAACAATATTTGGATTATATAATGAAGTGAATTTTGCATTCTCTCAAACATCAAAGACCTTCTATATTAATTAAAAGAAGATGACAATGATCACATCTAACTCTTTTCATTTTCCTAGTTCTCATTTTTCCATTAGGTAAAATACCTTTTATTTTTGTTCTTTGTTTTTGTGATTCATATAATTGACAATTTGACCAATGATTTAATTCATACATATATTGCATACAAATAGCTTATTGTTTCGTTTCTTTTCTTTAATTAATTTTATATATACATAAGTAGCATACTATTAGCTTCTTAGAAATTTATTCAAACAGACTATTATTACTGAACTCACTCTACTTTTACAATTATGAGTTCAAACACGATATTTGATGAAAGTTCTGTAAGTTTTTATATAATAATTGATATTCTGTATTGAAAATACTTGGATTTACCCCTAATTGAAAGTTGACATGTCTCATCGTCTAAACCAATACATTTTAGTGCATACTCTCATCGTCTAAGCCAATACATTTTAGTGCATACTCTCACTTCAAAATCTCATTTTTTTATTATACATAATAATTAATCAATTTTCCATATCAAAAATACTGAATTTGTCCCTAATTGAAAGTTGAGATGTCCCATCAACTAATTAGCCAACTCATTTTGTGCATACTATTTCTTCAATATCTCATTTACTATTCATAATAAGCAGTATCATGTATCGAAAATATTGAATCCGCCCCCAATTGAAAGTTGATATGTCTCATCGACTAAGCCAACTCATTTTAGCACATACTCTCTCTTCAGTATCTCATTTACCAATTCTCCTTATCGAAAGTAGTACTGGGATTTGCCCCTAATTGAAAGTTGAGATGTCTCATTGATTGAACCAAACTCATTTTAGCACATACTCTTTCCTTATTTACTATATATAAAAATTCTTTTGTACTGTCAATGAACTTTCTTTTTGACTTCATATATGGGCAAAGTAGCAGCTAGCAACATAGCATTGGAATGCAAGAGAGTAGAAGTAGCTGATCAAGAGGAAAAAACTTGATGAAATATTACCACCACAAGCACAAATTAAAAGGCAAAAGTATCATTTTTTTTTGGCTCAATTGGGACCATGTAGCACTAATTTGTACTAGGGGTTGCAACAATAATCATAATGGACTGAATGCTACAGCTTATTGTCAAAAAATTCCTGGTCTTGCTGTTAGACTTTGTGCTTGTTACCATGATTGTTTTCATAATTAGAACATTTTCATATCATGATAATGTCAGTAAGATAATATTGTCTTTCTTCATATTATTATATTCCTCCTTTTCCTTTTTATAAAAAGATATAAATTATAATTATATTATAAACGGACCAATTTCAATTCACCAAACCAGTTACGTGTTTGGTGCATGAAAACTACCTTCGATCCCTCAAAATTACTTACTCATAGCAGCCTTCCAGCCGCCCAACGATATATAACGCTAGTCACTATTCCGACTGAAGCTCAGAAGTAAGCCCCACAACTCAAAGCGGTGAAAAATATATAAAATTTGCTACAAAAAGCGGTTAACGGAGATATTCCTACTTATGAAAACATAATAATAAAGAAAGTAATAGTCAAATGACCTAACTAATTCAAGAATCACGTCCCGTGTAGCTCATAAAAGAGGAAGTGCTTTTAATCATGAGCTAATTTGCAAATATGTAGTGCTATATTGATAAAATGATAAGAGTCAAATGTATTCCCTTTTTGTCTCACCATTCAAATTCTTAATTGTCAATATAAAACAACCTATTCAAAGTAATTCAAACTTTGAAAATATAAATTAAAAAATATCTTGAAATTATAAATGTAAGATGAAAAGGAACCCATAGGTCCATTAGCTATGGTCAATAGTGTGTAAAATTAAATACATCTTTCCTTTCTCACAGAGCCCAACAGAAATCATATACGCTCCCGAAATAATATCATGTGAGATATTTGTTAATTATCAACATATACCCTTAAGAATAACATTTAAAGGTTTTATATGTTACATTACTCAAAATAATTATTAGTATTTTTTACAAGGCAAAAATCTCAGGTTTGAAGAGCATAGGATTATTCATTAATTATTTTTTAGTGTCTGGTACAGTTCTTGAATCCTCCATATTATACCCAGTAAATTATACGGTTAATTACAAAATGTTGTACCTAGGTACATAAGAGAAACTTTCACTTTTCCATTCCTGATAGAATGATAGGTCATCTAATTCAACAAAAAAAAAATAAAATAAAATAATGAAGTCAATTTTTTTTCAAAAAAATAATACAAAATGATTATATGTTTTATATATGTGTGATGATCATGTATTTGGTATGTACATATATAGGAACATGTCTTGGAAAAAGAAGTGTCTATGTGCTAAAGTTGGTATCACCTTTCAATTGGATACTTTGATGTGAAAATCATAAGTTGTCAAGTCAGCAAAAAGTGTCAAAATGGCAAAGTCGGATCCTACTACATGTGTTTAAATGGTACAAACCTTAATTGAGGTGTCCAAATAAAATATGGTGACAACTTTAGGTGTGGATTCAAGATCCTTTATATGGTTTTGAGATTCATTTTTGGAGGAATGTTTGAAATTTCTACCAAAATCTTGTGAAGGGCTTGTGGTTTCGACAAAAAAGGCGAATGATCGGAACCTTTTATCTGGAAAACTTGTTCAGGTTGATTTGAATCTATCATGACTTCTTGGAGGGATCCAGGAATTGCAAAATCATCTTGTGTTTTGACATAGAATCTTGGAATAGAACCATAATTTGTTGCAGAAAGTGAAAGTTTCTCTGTTA
>JBDJHY010000094.1:6787396-6799826 GCA_039654485.1 Withania somnifera
TAGTGAGAACATCTTCTTTGCCTGTGGAGACTGAGGAAGAATGGAGGAAGAGGAAGGAGTTGCAGACTTTGAGAAGACTGGAAGCTAAGAGGAGAAGATCAGAGAAACAAAGAAATTTAAGGGGTGATAAAGAAGGTGGAGGAGGAGGTAGTGGTGTTTCTATGGAAGATGAAAAGAAGGAAATTGAGATGAATTTAAGGGGTAGATTAGATAAAGAACAGTACTTGGCGACAGCGAAAAGATTTGGTTTATCAGTATCGCCAACGTTGGCTGCTGTTGCAAGGCAAGGTGGTTTATCAGGAGGTGGAGTAGATTTGACAATGGGGAAAGGTAAAGGAAGTTATTCAGGAAGTAAAATTCAAGGACATGGGCAATTGGGGTCACAAGGTTCTGTTGAATCCCAAGGTGGTGGTAGTTCTTCATGTATGTCCGAATTTGAAAGTAAACTTCCACAAGGTACAATTTTTATTTTTCAATATTAACATTTCATTGTGTTTGTCCTGTTATTTTAATTCAATTTTTGAGACTTGATAGCTAGTTGAATTAGAAAATTATAATACTGCAATTAACTCAATGTTTGGGACTGAAATCTTATCTTCTTGAGTAAGGAGTGGTTTATCACCTGTTGCATTAAGGGATGCTTAGGGACATGTTATTGTATAACATTGGTCAGAAATGATTACTGTTGAGTTATCTGTTGCATAAATATGGCATCTGTTTTTAATTTTGTTTTTGTGAGCTGTTTGAATGAATTTCATACATTTGGTCAAAACATGCTGCTGAGGTCCCCACATTTTCAATTTTTACAAGTTTCTGTGGTACCTGTTCATGTCTTCTTTCTTTTTGCCATTTGCCACATTCTTGATTCTTTTTAGACCCCACCTCCACTGTGCCTTAGGCGTGAGCTAGTGATTAATGAAGCGAGTGAAAACCATTGGAGACCATACTTCAAGAGTTGGCCGGTATTTGGGTCGGTAGGAGGTAGAAGGTATAATGTGGAATAGTGATGTGCGTGCAAGCTAACTCGGCACCCTGGCTCCTAGCCAGATGGTTCACTAACAGACCAAGGGACAAAACATTCGACTCATTCACATCTAGATCATAGATGCTAGATCACAGATCATGACGTTTAGAATTACCCCTCAAGGAATCAATAGTTGTTTCCATTTTCTCTTGGTAACTCGAACCTGAACCTAATGATTGGAGGTGATGGTGTTGTATATACTAATTAGACAACCCTCCCTTGTCACTACATTCGTGATTTAAAATTGTTATATTCTACTCATAGCATCTGGAGAATGTTATGCTATATTGATTATTTGGTGGTACTTGGCTGATCGTCAGTGTATAGTGTGGTAATTGTGCTGTAGGTTTGTTTAGGTTATCTAGGTGCCTTTGGGAAAGTATATTTTGTTGCCAAATCATTAGAAGTCACAATAATTGCGGGAAGAAATGCACGAGCCAAAAAGAGATGGGAAAATGCGTATGATAAAATTTGCAGATGCAGTTGTGTGAGGAAAAAGTTATCTGATGTAAAATACCTTCTTATTATTCAAATGCTTGTTTTGATGTGAACTTGTACGTTAGAAATACTCGTAAATATTATAATGCACCCCTAGGGAGCATGTGGTAGTGATTTGGCTATATGATTTTCTTTTTGATGTATTATATGAAGGCTAAAGTCTGATATCCTTTTCGCAGAGACTAGAGATTGATATCTTCTCTACAAAATAATTAACCAGAATTCACTACTTCCAATTAAACAGCAAGGAGGAGAAAGCTCGATCTTTATTAGCTGTAGACTTGGGTAACCAAACTAGCTCGTTTATTTGCTGGCTACTTTGTACAATTAACTCAGAAGCATTCATTCTCTTATTGGATCATAAAATAAAAGAGGCCTTGGAACAAATGCCACTATGTCTATTTAATGCCGACTTCCCGTGACATTACCATGTTCCAAGAAAAAAAAAATATGCCGACTTCCTGTGAGCCTTCGAGATTCTCTACAAGTTATATCTACCTACTTGAGAGTGTTCTAGTCTCAATTGATGTAGTGGTAGCATTAATCAGAATAATCGATCTTTCTAGATGGTATATTTTCCTTCTCCTCACCCAAGGGGATAGTCGTGCGCGATTAAAGGTCGATGAATTTTAGACATCACGGTTTTGAATGCTTGCTCTATCCGTGCTACTTTCAGTAAGCAACAAACCTTTTCAGTAAGGTCTTCCTTGTGAGTTACCTATGGGGCAATCAGGATCGTCTCTGTCTCTCTTTTCTTTACCTTTTGGTTGTGGTCCTTGTGATATAGTGGGTTACGGTTGAGGGACATTTATCTGCTTCTATCAATCCCAGCACTCTTGGACTTGCTGTATCACTATTTTCTGAATATCCCATATATGTAAATTTGACTTGCTAGTTGACTCATGTGGACCTCTGTTGTTAAATAGGAGTTCATGTTCCATGCACCTTTTGCTTTCCAGCTCTTTACTCCGTAATGTCCACACAGATCTGCTTCTCATCTCCATATGTGATAATTAAAAGGATTCCAATATCCATATTCCTCACAAGTTGTTATGATTCACTTTTTGGATAGTTCCTCTACCCCTGGTCGTGAGCAAAATGTAAAAACAATAACCTTCTCTTCAGATTGTCTACTAGAATTGGATGTAGCATATAGAGGTGTTAGTGATTCTTAATAAATGCTATATCTTACATCCTATTTCTAAATGGGACTAGATTTAAATCCGCTTTCACACATCCTATTTCTAATGGGACTAAATTTAAATCCGCTTTCACACATCCGATTCCTAAATAAAATCCCATTATATTGCTGAGGACATTCAATCACTTTAACTGTTACCTATTGACATGAAATCAGTAACCTGGTAGTTATTAAAAATTTGAAATTTAGTTCAGTTG
This sequence comes from Withania somnifera, assembly GCA_039654485.1. Classification (NCBI taxonomy): domain Eukaryota; kingdom Viridiplantae; phylum Streptophyta; class Magnoliopsida; order Solanales; family Solanaceae; genus Withania; species Withania somnifera. Next base: position 6,790,317 of record JBDJHY010000094.1, read on the forward strand.
TTCTCGTCCTGTCATCCCTAAGTTTTCTGACCCGGATGTTTGCAGTTGTAACATTAATTACAATGGTTGTTTAGTCGAGGAATGTTGAATATGCTTTCGACTATTCACTACACGAGTTGAATTCATTCGTGAAATATGCACATATTGACTGTCTGTAGAAAAAAATTAGATCATCTGATCTGGTTGTAGTCGTTTCTAAAAACTGGCCTGCATTGATCATCTGTAATCATCTCGTGGCGGTTATTAATTTTGAGCACCGTGAACTTTCCATACTGTGTACAATTTTGCAGTTTATGCATATTATGTTATGGTTATCTTACATCGCTTTTCTAGGCGGTCATATGACTTTTAAACTTGTTTTTGGGGAGTTCACAGTGCAAAGTAAAGAATGAAAAGATGCAGTGTATATATGATATCTGCTTTTTTATCATTCTTCAGTTTATCATATCCACCATATTTTAGAATCCTGATGAATCCCGGCTACAGGGTCTGGTGAGCTAAGCCCTGCCAGTATCCATTCATTGAAAGGAGGAGGGAGTCAAGATGTTGGTTCTTCTGGGTCAAAAATGAGAGAGACCGGCAACAGAATGTCAGGAGGTGACATGGACAGTCCATCTAAGGGGCTCAATGAGGCTGCAAAAATCCCGGCAAAAGAAACTGGAGCAAACACGTTAGAAAATATGCCATGTGTTTTCACGAAAGGAGATGGTCCTAATGGTAGAAGAGTAGATGGAATATTATACAGGTATGGCAAAGGGGAGGAGGTAAGAATTATGTGTGTCTGTCATGGTAGTTTTCACTCACCAGCTGAGTTTGTGAAGCACGCTGGAGGCACCGATGTTGCTCACCCTCTCAAGCATATAGTCATAAACCCCAATGCCTCTCCCTTGCTGTGACTGATACCATGGGGTTTTCGGAGGAAGAGGATGTCGAAGAACATGATGTGCAGAGCAGTAAGAACTTTTTCCTTTTACATTTTTGTTCTTGTTTCCTCGATCTTTTTAAGAGTGAGATATATGTATCGACTCGTGCACATCATTGAGAGATACTGGACTAAAGAAAAGAGTTTTGTATGTACATTTCCGGATTCCTTTTAGGAAATTCAGAGGAATTAATTTCTCATGAATGATATCATCTTCCTCCTTACTTTGGTCCCTTTTGATCCTTAATACGTTACAACAACAACATACCCTGGCGTAATCCCACAAGTGGGGTCTGGAGAAGGATAGTAGATCCTATCCCTACCGAGGTGCTTTCCGAGGAACAGTACATATATTGCTGCATAGTCAATATTTTATCCTACTTTGCCACCATCATGGTTTTCTGTATATTGGAAGTGTATGATGTGCTATGCACTCAAAGACACTCGTTTAATTTAGAGGCTTTATGTTCTGGGGACCATATTGTATGATTGCATCATTGTGCTGTTGGGGAAGACAGTGTGTGTCTGTGCTGCAGTTATTGGTGGTCCTTGAATTGAATGTGTTCATGATATGGATTTGGAGCGTGTGGTTGATACATGAGACTATAATTCATACTAAAATGTGTACTTGATAACCTCTGCGAGGTAGCAAGCCCCTCGTAGAATTACTCGAGGTGCGAACAAGGTTGATCTGTGCACTATGATTTCATGTTAAAACATGTCTTGTAATATGTTCATCGTAGAGTTTTGGGACGTTCAATTTAAAACATGTCTTGAATGCGAAAACGTGTACTTGGTGACCTCTATAAGTGGGAGGTAGCAGGTTCCTAGTATAATTATTTCGAGGTGCGCACAAAATTTATCCAGGCAATATGATTTCTATTAAAACATGTCTTATAATATGTTCATAGTACAGTTTTGGGATGTGGTTCAATTTAAAACGTGTCTTGTAACATGTTTATCGTACAATTTTGCGATCTGTTGGTGCGAGGTAGCAGGTTCCTAGAAGAATTATCTTCAGGTGCTCACAGAATCTATCCAGGCACCATGATTTCATAGTAAAACATGTCTTGTAATATGTTCAACATACAATTTTTGGATGTGGTTCAATTTAAAACTTGTTTTGTAATCAGTGGCGTAGCCAAAATTTTTGTTCGGGGTTGAATATATGGAGAAATTTGAACCCTTTTACTATTAAGCTACACATTAGTGTTATGATAAGGGGGTTTAACATATTTTATATATATATATATATATATATATATATATATATATATTTAAATCAAACATTTGACTCTATATAAATAGTGTAATTTTTCAATTGAAAGGGTATGTAGATCCGCCCATGCTTGTAACATGTTTATCGTACAGTTTTGCGATCTGTTACGCACAAAATCTATCGAGGCACCATGATTTCATCTTGTAATATGCTTATCGTATAGTTTTGGGACGTGGTTCAATTTTTGTTCATATACATGATGATCGTGGTGGGTGATACAATAATACAACAAAATTAACATATTCCATCAACTTTCACAAAAATAACATGTTTAATGATAATGGTGGACGATTGTTAATCAAGGAATTTTTGAAAAGAACGCTTACTAATCAACAAATAAAGCAAGCATATAGGCACCTAGACGTAAATTTTTTTAAAAAAATTTAGATCATGGGAAATGATGTAACATTATAAATTGTGATCTCTATATATTAATAGTCACCACGTTGCTTTTTTAGATCAAAGATCGATTCCTCTTTAAAAAAGCAAACGACTTCACTGGGGATCGAACCCAGAATCTCTGGTTCCGTAGACCAGCGCCTTATCCATTGGGCCATGAAGTCAAATTCTCTACCATTGAGCTAAGGACCCTCCGTGCTTTACGTTTCACTCTGCAGTTATAAATCTTCAGCCTAAACTTTGTTAAAAGCTCAAACCAAAGAGAAGAAAGAAAAAATGTCAAAATTTGCCTATGTACTATCATATTCTAAGTGCAAACAAAATTTAGTTTTTGTTGTAGACATTATATAGCCATGTGGCTAAATATTAAACTTAGTGACTAAGTCTTATATGCTATATGTCAACCAATTAAGTCACCATGTTTGGTGACTAATACTTGTAATATCATATGTCGACCAACATGGTGACTATTAATATATAAGAGGTGGGCTTTCCATTTTTAACTCACTTTTCATTTTAGAATTTATTTGATTTTATATTGTATTTTATTTTATAACACGTTATTAGCACGAGACTCTGCCGATTCGAACGTATGCATAGGGACATATGTGGACCTATCCACCCATCTAGTGGAGTGTCTGGATATTGTATGGTCCTAATCGATGTATCTTCAAGGTAGTCCCATGTGTGCCTATTATCATCCTGCAACCTGGCGTTTGCGAAGTTGTTGGCACAAATAATTCAATTAAGGGCGCAATTCCTAGATTATCATATTAAGGTCGTCCGCCTCGATAATATTGCAGAATTTACATCCAAAACTTTTAATGATTTATTAATTATCAATTGCGATAAAAATTGAACATCCTATAGCTTATGTTCATACTCAAAATGACCTTGTAGAGTCATTAATTCTACAATAATAGCAAGATGACTACTCATGAAAACGAAATTGCCGGCTACAGTTTGGGATCATGCTATCTTGCATGCAGCAGCACTCATTCGTCTTCGACCGATTGGATATAATAAATATTCTCTGTCACAATTAATTTTGGTCATAAACCAAACATTGCTCATCTACGAATCTTTGGTTGTGCAGTCTATGCGCCAGTAGCACCACCACAGCATACAAGATGGACCCTCAGAGAAGATTAGGAATATATGTTGGGTTTAACTTACCCTCCATAATTCACTATCTTGAACCATTGATGGGAGACTTGTTCACTGCTCGATTTGCAGATTGTTGATTTGATGAAATAAATTTTTCATAATTATAGGGAGAGAAAAAAGAACGTATCAAAAGAGAAATTGCGTGGAGGTTTTCATCACTATCTCATTATGATCCACGTGCTCCAATATGTGAGTAGGAGGTCCAGACGATTATCTACTTACAAAGAATAACAAATCAAATGCTAGATGTATTTACTGATTCGAAAGAATAACAGAGTCACATGTCCTTGCAGTGAATGTGCCTGTTCGAATTAATGTTCCAGAAAGACCATCTACTAGTGTCATAGCTTCTGAATCCCAAAAATATCTCAAGCATGGTAGGCTACTGGGTTCAAAGGATAAAAGTCCTAGAAAAAGAAGCACGAAAAATGATTAAAATGACAGTGAGAAAGAATCTCCTGAAGAGTTTTGAGGTTTGATTAATCCTGATATTCCTGCAAAAATCAGCAAACCCTAGACTCAAGTAAATGAAGAGCTTTCTATAAGTTCTACAGGTAATGGGATAAATTTAGATCCATAAAAAATAATGGCGGATAATTTTTTTGCATATAATATTGCACTTAATCTGTCGAGGATTGTCGACGAAGATGTGATTGGCAAAATGGCAAGAGGCAATGTCAGAATTGAACTCATTTGTTAAACATGAGATTTTTGGACATGTAGTCCAACCTCCCGATGGTGTAAAACCCTTTGTCTATAAATGATTCTTTGTACGAAAAAAAATGAGAAAATGAGATTGTAAGATACAAGACTCGCCTTGTTGTGCAAGGATTCTCTCAAAGACCCGGTGTCGACTATGAGGAAACATATTTACCGGTTATGGATGTAATAACTTTTCGATATGTTATCAGTTTAGATGTAAATGAGAATCTTGAGATACATCTCATAGATTTAGTTACAATATACCTTTATGGCTTACTTGATAATGAAATTTATTGAGAATTCCAGAAGGATTTAAATTGCCTGAAACATATCGTTCAAAGTCTCGGAATATGTTCTCAATCAGATTAAAAAGATCACTGTATGGTCTAAAACAATCAGGCCGTATGTGGTATAATCGCCTCAGTGAGTACTTGATAAATGAAGGTTATATAAATAATGTCATTTGTCCTTGTATCTTTACTAAGAAAGCGACATCAGGCTTCGTTATAATAGTCGTTTACATCGATAACATAAATGTCATTGGAACTCCATAAGAGGTCCAAACACGATTGAATATCTAAAGAAAGAGTTTGAAATAAAAAATCTCAAAAAAATAAAAATTTGTCTTGGTCTGTAAATTGAACATTTATCAGACGGTATCTTCATCCATCAATCTGCCTACACTGAGAAAATCTTAAAACGATTTTACATGGACAAAACACATTTCTTAAGTACTATAAGGGTCGTTCGATCACTTGATGTGAATAAAGATCTGTTTCGACCTCAAGAAGAAAATGAGGAACTCCTTAGTCCTGAAGTACCATATCTCAGTGCAATTGGTGCGCTTATGTACCTTGCTAACGCAACAAGGCCGAATATAACATTTTCTGTTAATTTGTTAGCAAGGTATAGTTCTTCCCCTACGTGAAGACATTGGAACAGAGTCAAACATATACTATAGTACCTTAAGAAGACTATTGATATGGGTCTATTTTACTCTAACGGATATTGTGCAGATCTTGTCGGTCATGTAGATCCAGGTAATATATCAGACCCACATAAAGTTTGATCTCAGACAAGCTATGTTTCACATTTGGAGGTACTGCCATATCATGGTGATCTACGAATCAGTCTGTCATTTCTACTTTTTCAATTCATGCTAAGATAATCGCTATTCATGAAGCAAGTGGAGAATGTGTGTGGTTGAGATCGATGATATATTCCATCAAGGAAAGATGCAGCCTGAAGGATGAGATCAAGATAACCATAGTCCTGTATGAAGACAATGCTATATGCATAGCCCAATTAAAATGAGGCTTCATCAAAAAAGACCGAACAAAGCACATATCACCAAAGTTATTCATTGCGCATGATCTTCAGAAAAAAAGTGATATTGATGTGCAACAAGTCTGTTCAAGCGATAATCCAACATATCTATTCACTAAGCCCCTACCAACATCAACTCTTGAGAAGATGGCGCATAGGATTGGGATGTGAAGACTTAATCATTTGAATTGTGGTCTTCATCAGGGGGAGTAAGAATACGCGGTGTACTCTTTTTCCCTTAACCATGGTTTTATCCCATTGGGTTTTTTTCTGATAATTTTTAATGAGACAACAAGCAATGCGTATTATGGATAATATGTATGTTTCCCTTCTACATGAATATCTAAGGGGGAGTGTTGTAGATATATTAAATAGTCATGTGGCTAAATATTAGACTTAGTGACTAAGTCTTGTGCATATGTTAACCAACTAAGCTACCATATTTGGTGACCAATGGCTTGAAATATCATGTGTCAACCAACATGGTGACTATAAATATGTAAGAGATGAACTTTCCATTTTTAGCTCACTTTTCATTTTTAGAGATCTTCCATTTATAAAAACTTTTCCATTTTAGAATTTATTTGATTTTGTTATTTTATTTTATAACACTATCTACTTTTTTCCCCTTACAAATAAAATAAGGCACAAAGTCCTTCTCCAACTTATATCCGAAGTGGCTATGACATAATTAAATTTACGAGAGTTCTATTACCTCCTTACATTTATTTATTTTTTATATTTTTCTTCCCTTTTATGCTGACGTAACTGCCAAATAACAATGTTATGTTATATGTTACATATTATTTTATATATGAACGAATATAAAATAAATATTATGTGTACTAATAATATAAATATTAAATTCCTTAAAAGAAAAAAAATTACCTTTTTAATCATGTATAATAATGTCTTCATTTTCTTCATATTTGTAATTGCAAAATTTCCATATACATATTTGTATGGAGGGAAGTATTTTATAACTTTTTCATATTTGGTTGATTACATTTTTTTAAAATATTTAATCTAAAAAAATAAGTTTCTTAAATTTGAGAAAAATAATTTTTCTAATGAAAGTAGAAAAACAAGTTTTACGAGTGTTGTTTCACAGATTGATTGTGTCTTATCATCTTCATTATCACCCTATAGCCTCGCCCGCCCTACCCTTTGTCTACCGTCATAATATTTATCTATAGTATATATAATATACTTTTAGTATAATATTTACTTACATAACTAATACAAAAATTATTTTTCATGAAAAATATTTTCTTCGTATCGAACACCCCTTAAGTATTGTCTTTCTCCCTTAACCAATCAAAGATTATTAGAAAGGGTATTTCACTTTTCTTTTCGTGAGTGAAGGATTAAAAACACATTTAATGTATTTCAATTTTTTTTATTTTTATATATAAACTATTGCGTATTTTCTACTTGAATTATCACCAATTATTTATCAAAACACACTTTAACTATCAGTTGTTCACATTTTCTATTTGAAATATCACCATTTACCATGCAGAAAAGTAAACAATTAATAGTTGAGTTATGTTTTGATTATTTAGGAAACTCGCACAGCATGTCTGGATTGACTTATTTAAAATTTTAGTATAAAATAAATTTCACTTTTATAATTAAATAAAGTAAGGAAATGTACTTATAATCACTGGATTTTAAGCCAAAATAATAAAATAGTCATAAATTAAATTTTTTAAACTCAACTGCGAAACTCAAAAAACTGAGAAACTTAGGACTCGTTTGGCCAAAAAAATCTAAGTAATTTTTAAATAGAAAATTTGACAAAAAGTGTACTATACTTTTTTGACACAAAATCCTGATAAAATTTTCAAGATTCCAAAAATTAATAAAATATAGTTTTTAGGATTTTTATGATAAAAAACTTAATATATATATATATATATATATATTTAAAAATTATAGCCAGATACAAGTGAAATTTCATCCCAAAATAATTTATCAAAAATAACTAATTTTTTTTTTATCAAATGCCAGCTAATTCCCTTGCGAAACTGGAGACACTTTTAATTATATATTTTTAATACTATTTTACTCATTTGTCTCCATCCTATTATCTCCTACATTTCCATATAGTTTGTGAACACAAACGGTCTAGATTGTGGCAACGTGGTCCATTGTGACTTGGATTCTATAAGTGATTCATCTTGATTAGGACCTTTCTACTTTCTTTATTTCTTTGTTTCCCCTAAAGCCTCAATCTTTATACTTATAATAATTTACTATTCTCTACAAATCTGCAGTGTGTAAAACGTGCTCCTTTGTATTCATTTCCTGTATTCTTGAATGTTGCAGTGACCCTTTAAAGCCCCTAATCTTTTCTTGAACAGGTATGAGCTTTTTCTTTGTTGGGTTTTTGAGTTCTTGATTTAACTTTATGTGGGGGTGGCGTGTGTGGGGGTGGGGGTGTTTAGTTTTCATATTGCTGAGTTCTTTATAGTTTGATATTGGTAATTGGTGTGGTGGATAATTGTATTGGGGGAATAGGGTAGTATGCTGTTAATTTTGAGTGTGGAAGGATAACCGGTAAAGCTGGTGTCATGCAATCGGGAGGTCAGGGTTCAAGTCTTGAAAATGGTGTCTTGAAGAAATGCAAGCTAAAGCTGCGGACGATAGAGCCTTGTGGTCCGGCCATTCCCTCCGGGCCGCCCATTGCTGGTAATTTTGAGTGTCAAGATTCAAACTTTGTGCTTTTTTGTTCTCTCCTCACCTATTTTAGAGTATTTTTCTCTTTAGTTGAGTTGGTATCTATTTATTTCATTGATAATGGTGGTGTCAGACGTGTAACTTGACTATTCCACGAAATACAACTTGACTATTCCACAAAATAGATGTCACCTCCCACCAGCAATAGACAGTAATTGTTTGTGTCCACAAAGGCTAGAACGGATGGTAAAAAATCACCTAGTGTTGTTGCCAATTTTATTGACCACTAGGCCATGCCCTTGGGTTCTTTAGTTGAGCTGGTATCTATAAGAGTTCGTTGTGAATGTCCCCTAGGTAGGGTGAGATAGAATTTTTTTTTGGTTAACTGGTTTATGGATTTTAACTTGGTTATTGATTTCTTGTGGAATAGTGTTGAGTTTGTAAAAGTTTCTTTTTTCTTTTTGTAAACATTATGTTGGAATTGAGTTTCCATGCTATTTTTCATCTTTGCTACAACAATAACAACAAACCTAGTGTAGTCCCACAAGTGTGATCTGGGGATAGTGTGTAAGCAGACCTTACCACTACCTCGTAGAGATAGAGACGTTATTTCCAATAGACCTTCGACTTAGAAAGCATAAAATCAGTTGGAAAAGGGAATACAAAGCAGTAACAAAAATGAAATAATGTGAGAAGAAGAGTAGTACACAACATATAGTAGAAAGAACAATAGAGACAATAAAACGATGCGATAACAAATGTTACATTATCACCAGAAAAGAAAGATGCAATAACCTAAGGACTATGGCTATGAGTGACTATTGCCAGATTTCAATGCCATAAGACGTAGCAATAGTTTTCATTCCTAAATAGAAAGAAAATCAGAATTGTGTAACAACTAGACACAAGGAAGCGTGGCATAAAATGTGACCTGAATATACTGTCCCCTTAGGAATTATTCAACCTCGCATAGATGGGGCAAAACTAATTTTGAGAGAACTTAATTCCATCTAGACGAGATACTAGTTTATTC
>JBDJHY010000094.1:6799926-6812296 GCA_039654485.1 Withania somnifera
AGTCACTGGAGGCATGCATTGAATTTAGAATTTATTTTATTTAATTATAATTAATTAATGCATATTTTACTTTATAACAATCAGTTAATTGCGATAAGTTATATTAATAGGATGTAAATATGGAGTGTGGATAACTTTTTTCCTATAACAAACATTCAAACAAGGTGTTAGTAAAACAAATGGTTTTGATTGAGGGAACGTGGTACACTGTGATTTGGATTCCATAAGCGATTCCTAGGACCTTTCTTCTTTCTTTCTTTCCCCTAAAGCCCAAATCATTTTTACTTCCCAGATTATTATAGTACTTATACTTTATTATTCACTGCAAATCTACACTGTGTAAAACGTGCTCTCTTTTACTTCCTTGAATTCATTTCCTGTATTCTTGTTTTTGTTTGACTTCAAGATTGTTGCAGTGAAAACTTTTTCTTGACCAAGTATGAGGTTTTGAGTTCTTGATTTTACATGATGTGGGGTTTAATTTTCATATTGCTTCAGTTCCTTTATGGTTTATGATTTGGTAATTATTATGGTGGATAAATGTACTAGGTGAATAGGGCAGTGTGCAGTTAATGTTGAGTGTCAAGATTCAACATTTGTGATTTTTGTTCTCTCCTAAGCTATTTTAGTGTGTTGTTCTCTTTAGTTGAGCTGTTGTCTATTTTCTCTTTGATAATCGTTGTGTCAGTAATAGATATTAGGTAACTCTATCCATCAAGATTAGTACCACCCGTAATAAGTACTGGGGAACTCTGTTGATCAAAGCTAGTACCACCAGCAATGGTAATGTATAACTCTGTCCACCAAAGCTAGGACGAGAGATGCTAAGAAATCATCTAATGTTTTAGTCGGTTGGGATTTGAACTCGAGAACACTATTGATCACTAGGTTACGCCTTGGGTGCTTTAGTTGAGCTGGTATCTAGAAGGGCTCATTGTGAATGTCCCCTAGGTAGTGTGAGGTAGAAAAAAGAAATTTATTCACTGGTTTGTGGATTTTAACATAGTTGTTGATTTCCTTGTAATAGTGTTGAGTATGTAAAGGTTTGTTTTTCTGAAAAAAAAAATATGTTGGAATTGAGTTTCCATGCTATTTTTGATGTTTGGTTACATGAGAACTGAGTGGGAAGTAGGGTGACTATCTTACTGTTACCAGATTTCAATGCCATAAGAGGTATCATAGTTTTCTATTTTAAATATTGGGTAACTAAGGAAGTATGCTGTTAATTCAGTGTCAAGATTCAACCTTTTGTGCTTTCTGTTCTCTCCTCAGCTATTTTAGTGTTTTGTTCTCTTTAGCTAAGCTGGTGTCTATGAGGGTTCGTTGTGAATGTCCCTTAGGTAGCTTGAGATAGAAAAAAAATTTTCTTTGCTGGTTTGTGGATTTCAACATGGTTATTGGTTTCTTGTGGAATTGTTTTGAGTATGTAAAGATTTTTTTTTTTGTTGATGTTGGAGTTGAGTTCCAATGCTATCTTTGATCTTTGCAACAACAACATATTATGTGTAATGCCACAACTGGGGTTTGGGGAGGGTAAGATGTATGCACAGACCTTACCCCTACATTTGTGGGATAGAGAGTCTGTTTCCAATACACCTCCGGCTTAGAAAACATAGCAAAGCAGTTCGGAAAAGGGGTTACATAAATGGAAGCTGCAACAACAACGAAATAATATGAAAGAAGAGTAGTACACAACATACTGAAGAAAGAACAACAGCGACAACAAAGTGATGCGATAACCCAAGAAGTGTGGACGGCTATTGCCAAATTTCAATGCCATAAGACGTATTGATAGGTTTATTTTCTAAAATAGAAATAGAAAGAAAGTCAAAATTGTCTAAAATATAGTCATAAGGAAGCGTGGGGTAATATGTGACCTGAAATGTAGGGATTTTTCAAGCTCTAGCAGATGGGATAAAACTAATTTTGAAAGAGAACTTAATTCCATCTTAAGGAGATACTCGCTTATTCAGTATCAGACCATCCAAACCATCTATCTTACTAAGTTGAACTTAATAAAAATCAGAATTAAAAGAAGGAATCCAAAAATGCTCGATTTCTGTCTGTGGTTTCACATTTCATTTACATGAAAACCTGTTTTTCTTTTGCCTAGTGCTTGAATAGTTTATACCAAGTGCAAGTTGTAACCTCCTATTTGGATTTCCTCTCTCTCCTTTTTTTTCCCGGGAGTGTTTAAGATCTTTTTATGATGTTGGAATTGAGTTTCCGTGCTACTTTGATCTGCAGTTGCATGAAGGGGACTTGCATTTCAGAGTGTATTTCATATTATGCTTGCAACACACTTTCTTATTCTGGAATTGGGATTTGAGATAGGAACATACATAAATGCTTGGATAAGCTTGTATCACGTTTAACCTGTTAATGCTTAGTGAAATTTCCTCTTTAGATATCCGCAACAACGTATCCAGTGAAATCTCACAATTTGGGGTTTGGGGAGGATAGAATGTACATAGACCTTAGCCCTTCCTCAGAGATAGAGACGTTGTTTCCAATAGATCTTCGGCACAAGGAAAAACAATCCAAAGCAGTCCCGAACAATAAGTAACAGAAGTACAAGAAATAACAAGTAATAACAAACATAGCAGATAGTCTTTAGATATCCTCCATTTCTTATTTTGCAGCAGTCTATGAAGCCATGATATCAGGATTCTTTTGTTAGTTCCTAATTCTAAATATCCATGGCTGCGAAACAAATGAAGATTGATGTTGATATAGGGTTTTGCATATCCCTGATTTTGGCCCTCGTTTAGACTTTAAGGAAATTATTTTGACAAGGATTGTAGAAGGATGAAAATCAAGGAGAGAGTGTTTACTGATGAGGAGTAGACCAAAGACCACATGTTTGTCTCATTTCCTAGTAACTGTTTGGGGAGTGTGCTTCAGGATCAACATGTTTCTAAATTTTCTTCTGAGGCTCTTATGTACTTGTGCTGTTTGTTTCAAGATGAAGCTATTTGTGAAAGTTATGTTCACTTTTTTTTTTTTTGATAAGTTACATCTATTTGATTATGTGGTTACACAATTTATTTTGCAGGAACAGCAAAATCTGAAAAATGAAAAGGTTTTATGAACTGTAATAAGAAAAGCTAGTAATGTTGCTTACACTAACACTTGGCTAAAAGCAACAATGCTACAGTTGGAGTAAAAGTATTAGTGGCTTTGATCAATGCTGAATAACTCACAGAAAGTAAAAGCAAATGGCAGAAGAAAATGGTCCATCTGCTTTTACTTATCTTCCAGAATCGACGTCTACTAGGTTTAATACAGATGTACAGGCTAATAACAACGTTCATGGGTCTGGTCTACCTGGTATTAAGAGGAGAGGCCAAGGTCATGGGAATCGCTCTTGGATAAAGATTGATGAGCATTGGAATTCAAAGGTCTTGGAATTGGATAAGGCTACTGTTATGAGACATTGTGCTCTTCCAGCCAGGGATCTCCGTCTTTGGACCCTAAGTTTATCTATCCTTCCACAATATTAGGCCGAGAGCAAGCTATTGTGATAAATGTTGAACAGATCAGATGTGTCATCACAGCTGATGAGGTTATACTGATGAATTCTTTGGATGCGTGTGTACTGCAATACGAGTCTGAATTGTGTAAACGCCTTCGTACAAATAAAGATCAGCCGGGTAAATCCATTTCTATTTATCTTTGTGCACCAAATCTTGGTTTTTTTCTAAAGCAATGAAAACCAGTGAATGCTAGTGTCTGTCGAAGAGTTGAAAACCAGTGATGCTCCAATTTGTGCAACCTAGCTTATAGCTAGTTGTCTCCTTGTCTCTACAAAGCTTTAAATAATCTAAAAATTGTCTCACACCAATGGATCATAATATTGACAAAAATAAACTACTGCTCCATTCAGTTCCTCCGTCCCAGTTTAACTGTTAATTGTGGCTTTTCTAGGCCCACATGACCAAGTGCAAGAGTGAGATAGCTATTAGTATATTGAAAGCAAAACTTAAAGTTTCAGATGCTATTTGGAAAATGCTAGCACATATGCTTGTGCATGCCAAGGTTAAAATGAGAAGTGAAAGATGACTTCTCATAGAAAAACTGTTGCACTCTTGGAAAGGAAAAAGAGACTAACAAATTGCACAGAGGCTATACTTTTCAGAGTTTGATTGGAATAATTTTATAAGCAAGGTGCTCAATACAGATGGCCTATTTTTGTCAGGAATCTACAGTGGAATCGTTTGGGATTGAGGCATAGTTGTTTAAACGTCGTTCTGTCTATGTATTAATCAGATCCATGCTAAACCATTGGAATGTAGTACCATAACACAAAGAAATGCAACATGAATTGCTGAAATCAATTGGATCCACCCCTTCTTCCCCCTCGGTGGAAAAAGTTGAATAAGGGGAAATCCTGTGACATTCAATGTGGGGTGCAAAACACCGTGGTCTTTGGTTTTTCTTATAATATTTTTTTATCTGGTAGTTTAACAATGATTATCTGTCTGTTTGTATAAGCATTTCAAAACTTCTAACATATCTTTACTCACGCACACAGAAATCGAGAAGTCCTGGAAATAGTTCTTGGCTTCTTTGTCTCAAAGCATCTGAATCCATTCATGATTCTGCATAAGGAGAATTACTAAAGTAAAACATGGAAAACCTGGAGTATGCTATAAGTTGGACATGTTTCTCACTGTTGGGAAATGGCTTAATTTTGGAAAATTTTATGCTGTGTAAGCGCCATATTTCCGGATTATGAATATATAAAGACTTCAATTGGAAGGAATATTGGAAATGAAAAGATTGATAAATATTCAATGTATTGAGTGTAATTTTTCTTTTTCCTTTGAGAAGGTATCGTTTGTTGTATATATACTAACTGCATCAAAATATGTTCAGCTGTCCATAATTACAAAAGGAGGATATAGGAAGATGTTCAAATCTATTAACAACTTACGAAGGTCCAGTTTATTATAACAGTCATGTTATCCAGCTGCTTTTGTCCATGTAGTATGTACTTATTAACATCTCTGGCAAAATGATACTTTTGACCAACTCAATTGCAGAAAGAAATAGAAAAAATGGCCTTAAGGGTGTTTTCTCTTCCATTTTGCCTGAGCTTTAGAATGAAGCTTGTCTTACATCTTTGAGTTCAATTTTAATCAAACTTCTGTCCTTATTGTTTGTTGCTCTTTACTTATCAATAAGAAAGAGTATCTATAGCTATTAGAAGAGACAGAGGCTATCCCATCTATTATAAATGAATGAAACTTAAGCATGTTCAGCAACTGATGGTGTTTTTGTTGTTTGAGGGATGCATGCAATTACTATTACTGTGACTAGTCTGAAACGCTCTCTCTCTCCTTTGCATTTATTTAGCATGATTTCATATGTCTTTTGATACAACGTCAATTACTCCATCCCAAATGGCAAGTTCCCCTCTGTTTGAACCTATTTTATTCCAGTGTGATGATTCTCTTAATATATGGAAACTCTCTTTAAGAAGATATTTAATTTTTCACAACGAGTGGTGTTTTAATTCAGATGGTTTTCCTTTCGAGTTCAGAGCGCTGGAGCTTGCTTTGGAGCTAACTTGCTTCTCTCTTGATGCTCAGGTATGCAGTTGACTCATTTGGTGGCCTACTGACAAACTCTTTTTCTCTATAGACTAGATTATTTTTCTGCCCGTTGCAGGCATAATATACTTGCACCAATATATGTGCCATTCTTACATAATGTGCTAAGCATCATCAAGAACTGCAGAAAGGAGTTGTATAATAGCTTAAAGCTTAGTTGCAGCTTGATCCATTCTAAGTTGAGCTTTCATGGTTCTATGATGGCTAACTAAAAATGGATTCAAGGTGCTTTCCATCAATTGCTCTTGGATGTTAGTAAATCCCGTCCGTTTTGTTTATCACTCAGTTTAATAAAAATCAGGATGTGAGGTGTTGGCCGATATATAAATGCACTCTGACATGGTTTTTTCTCTCTCTGTATTTAGTACCTCAAGAAAATTGCAGTAATTTCTCGTGATTTAATGCATATTCTCAATCAGAACTGATTTTTCATGTCTTTCTAAATTAAACAGGTGAAAGAATTAGAACTGGAAGTATACCCTGTGCTTGATGAACTAGCGACATCTATTAACACTCTAAATCTGGAGCGAGTTCGTAGGTTGAAAGGTCAGCTGCTTGGCTTGACTCAGCGAGTCCAAAAGGTATAATTATATACATAGTCCGATACTGCTTGACTATCTCTGGGACCGCTTAAGCTTTTAAACAAATGTTCAGGCATACAGATGTCTCGAATACCTGTATTAGTCCCACAGGAGTCACATTTCTTTCTCTTGTACATATTTCGTACCTCAATAAAATTACTTATCAAAAGAATGTTCAGGTATGTGATGAAATAGAACATCTAATGGATGATGATGGTGACATGGCTGATATGTACTTAACGGAGAAGAAACAGAGGAAGGAGGATTATCTTAATAGTGATTCATATGATCAAGCAGATATATTTGGAAGAACTAGAGGAACTGCAAGATCTGCTCCAGTCTCACCTGTATCATCAGCTACCGGGGTGCAGAAGTTGCAACGAGCATTCAGTAATTTGAGCTCAAGCAAACATGGAAGCGTTTTGGCTTATTCTAATGGTCAAGAAAATATTGATCAGCTTGAAATGTTGCTTGAAGCATATTTTGTGGTCATTGACAGCGCTCTGAACAAGGTGTCATCAGTAAGCGATTCTTCTTTACTAGCTTTTCTTGTTGAATGTTATCCAGAAAATCTTATATTTACACCGCAACAATAATTAACATAGAATGAACTAGACTACTCCTTCCCTGATAGATTCAAGAAGTTCAGTTAGATTACCATTCTTACCAAACAAATCTTGAATTCTTTAGATTCATTTGCTAAAAATATAGCTTCGGGTTCTGTTTTATGGATAAAAGGAGAAATATGGGCGTAATCTAGCGTTTGATTTAATATTAAGGGGGTAGACTAAGTAGACTTTATATTACATGTCATCCCAACATTTCTTTACAACCTTGGACGGGTCGCCATTCACTTTCTTTCCCTTTTCCTTAAAGTTGTATGTTGTTTAGTTGCTTAATCTACCCCTAGTTATTGTTTTTCTATGAGTGAGTTATTCTGGGATAAAATACTGCTGACTACACAGATCCCTAACTAATAGCATGGATGATTTTAATCCTTCTAAACCATCCATAAATAGATGATCTCCATAAAAGAGTAAAAAATTTCATACACCAAGATTTTCTCCTTTAACTTGTAATACCATGATCTCTAATTTATTTGATTAGTGATGAGTTAGCAATGAGTGATAACTAATGCATGACCTCCTGATTAATCTGATTCAGTATACAACTGAAGAATTTGTAATTTTTGACGCTCGCTCTCTCTGGTGTTGCAGCTTAAAGAATACATTGATGATACGGAGGATCTGATCAATATAAAACTTGTAAGACTAACTTGGCGATACCCTCTTTTAGTGTTGTTTCTTGATTTCTTTTGTTTCACTGCAGCTTTTCATACACAAACATTGTAAACTTCATGAAACTCACTCATATTTTTCTCATGTAACAGGGCAATGTCCAGAATCAGCTAATACAATTTGAGTTGCTTCTGACAGCTGCCACTTTTGTGGCAACGATATTTGCTATGGTAACTGCAGTATTTGGAATGAACTTGAAAACCACAGTTTTTGACGATCCGGATGGGTTTAACTGGACTCTTATCATTACTGGAGTCTTTTGTTTGGTCTTATACATTGCTTTCATGATTTACTTTAAGCATAAGAAACTTTTTCCACTGTAAACAAAATCTTAACATCTGTAATGAAGATGGAGTGGAAATTGCCACGATCGTTTGATTCTTCATTATCGCATCTTGTTCAGAAGCCCCTTTATGCATTAACCTGACAGGGCCGAGTTTTTGTTTGCCTTTTATCTGAGTTACTATTCCCCTTCCTGCATTATATTTGGAAAAGCAAGACTAAGCCGGCGATGAAGTTCTCTCCATGTAAATGTATATGCCTTTCTCATCGACTATGTCATGGCTTGGACCAGAGGCCGGCCCATGATTTAGACGTGATGGTTTAACTTTTGAAACTTTGACTATTGAACTCATTGTACTTTTGAAATTACGAGCTTAGAATATACTATTTATTGTATCTTAAGTGTTTCTTTACATCTATATTCGGTGTCGCAAATGATGGATTCAGTTGAAATTGAACCCATGGCACAAAGGACACATTAAGCAAATAGATTAACACCCTCTCCCCAATGTCTATTGATCTATACAAATTTCTTCAATCTTTACATGTGTGCACATTCTGTCTCTATAATGAAGAGTACAAGAAGATACACATGTAACATAAAAAATAACGGAAGACATCATCATATAGGTAAGATTATTTCCCATCCTATTGGGTCTATCAATGAAAGGGAACCTTGGAGCAATGATAATGATGTTTCCGTGGGACATGTAGCTCACGGGTTTGAGCCATGGATTCTGTCTTTAATAATTGCATCAAAGTAGGCTGCTTGCATTCGGGCACCAGACTTCCTTTTAGGCTATCAATCAATCCTCCATCAAAAAGGGGAATGCTTGCATCAATGTCAAAAGCATTTTCACTTCCATGCATGATCCTGATGGTCTCTTCAGCGGTCTCATGATACCAATATGGACTTTGTTGATTTGCAGAGGACTCTATTTTGCTCGATGCAAAGTTCTTTCGAGAGAGAGTATGTCGTGTTTCCAACGAATAAACTCTATTTTGACTGTGATGTAGTGCTATTTCAAGCTCCTTAATTCGAGCTTCTAACCTGGATTCTATTACCTCGTGCAGGCGCGAGCTTAGCGCCCTCGGGGAAACAGGATAGTTGGCTGGTTTACAATATACAATGTTAGTTCCACTAGTATCCCAATCTGATTCTACTGAATGAGGGGTCTGCACATTGAGGCAATCTAGTTTCAAGTCTCCTTGAGCTACATCTACTTCATCTTCTGGATCTAGCTGCAAAATTGAAACTCATAAATCAGAAGTCTACGGGAGCTAGTCACTTAAAGGAAGACTAAAGAAATTTAGATGATGTAATAACATGTTAATTCAACATAGGCACCACATTAAGTATAAAGTCTATGTGACTTGTCATAGGTTCGGCCCTGTGCTATGCGAATTAAGCCTGGTATTTAAGTAGAGAAGGAAAGATTCGTAGGTTCATTATCTCCGAGTTTTGGAGGCTGCATTTGGTCCTAAGGGCTCGCCCCATATGGATTTCTCGGTCATTAAGAAAAGGCTTACCTCAACAAAATCAGATATTCTTTCAAAGGTTGAAACCTTCAAGCTCATTTCCAATCTTTCCAATTCAGCTTCAAGCTCTGACTCAATTTCTCTCATTGACTCGTGTTTCTCTTCTGCCACATGATTTCTGCTTTCACTTGTTTGCTTTATTGGTTCATTAACAGCTGACGTAGAGGTGCTATATAGATTTGGATTTTGGTAGTCATCATTAGCAATCTCTTTCACATTGAGCTCCTCATCTAACTCTTGAACTAAATTCTTGGTCCACGTTAACTTCTCATTCACCTTTTCTATTTCTCTTCTGTTTGCAATAACAACAGACATCATGCCACTAACAATTCCCATATGCAACAGAGCCATTCCATTTGGTAGCCCTGCTTGAATCAAGTCAAGGTAAAAACAGAAGTAAAGCAATACTAAATCATAGTAAAAATCTTGAATGTAACTAAATTGTTATGTTTTGGCCTATGTTGCTCGGACTTTCCAAAAATCCTGTTATGCCTGTGTCGAATCCTCCAATCCGATATGCACTTAATGACATTTTTTTAATAGTTTGAGCAACATAGGTTTAGGCTATAGAGCCATTCCATTTAGTAGCACTGCTTGACAAGACAACGTAGAAACAGGAATTACACAAAACTATATCATAGTCAAAAACCTTGAAGGTAACTAAATTGTTTTGTGTTTTTCTTTGCTCACACTCTGCAAAATGTTGTTACTCGTGTTGAATCCTCCAAAAAAATTTACACACCCAGTGACATTTTTGAAGAGTCCTAGCAAAATAAATTTTGACTAGATCAATTGGAGCACCAGAATAACAATAAAGTCAAGTTCTTCAATTGCTTTTTCCAGTTGGCCAGAGCAAACAGGATGACAATACACTCGAAAATGAATTAACTTTTGCATAAATTTCAACAAGATTCCTTACAAACTTATATCTCACAAGAAATGTGAAGAAGGAAAATTGAAACCAAACCATGAAAAAGGGACCAGAGAGCAGAAGAATAGCTCATTCAACCTACAATTCATTTGCCCAGTTCATGATCAGGTAAGTGTTACGACAACATACTCAGTGAAATCCCACCAAAATGGGGTCTGGGATGTAGAATTTACGTACACCTTAACACCTACCTCGTAGAGGTAGAGGGGTTGTTTTCAAAAGACGATCTGGTAAGTGCAATAAGTAGAAGCCGAAAATGAAACAAGAATATCTAGGATCAACCAAAATAAATATAGTTTAACTTCTATACACCGACACTGTCACCTAAATGATAACTACAGGTAATTCCAATCCAAAAAAACACAAAATCAAATAACCTAGAAAATAAGGCAGGTTACCAGCTACAACATGTCAAAAAACACATACTATAAAATTTCTCTACGCTGCAGTATGTATATGTTAAATCCAAATAAACTCCATATAGTAATTGAAATTAGTACCTTTTGAATTGAATAGTCCAACAGAATCTTTGTTCCTGCTACATGTATGATCCACCAAAGTCTTTGTTCCTGATGCTTCTCTTGATGGAAAAGTTGAATCTTTCTCATCACTACCGCAATCTGATGAATCAAGATTAAGCTGTTTGAATCTGAAACCCCCTTTATCGGGAACTTCCTTTTTAGCTCTTTTTCTAGCTAATTTTCGAAATGGACAAACTTTTTCGCGTAGTTGGTACAGCAAATTCTTGTTATGATCTGATTGTTCATGTGTTGAAATTTTGGAAAATTGATTATTCTCTAGTAAGTGTTCCTTTTCCTCTGATGAACTTTGCAAATATTGTGCTACATAACCTGCACCTACAGCTGCTACAACCACCCAAAATTCCATATTCTATGATCCAAAGTCTTTAAGTCTTGAGACCAGGGGCGGAGCTAGAAGGTAACCTACAGGTTCGGCTAAACCAGTAACTTTAATCCAAGCTCTATATTTGTGTTAACTTAGAAATCTACTAAATACGTACAAAACAGAAATTCAGAATGCAGTTACTAACATATGATATTGCTATCCTAGTATTTAGAACCAACAAAGTTCAAATTCTAGCTTTATCTCTACTTGGGACTAGCATGCAAAACTCACATAGACAAAAATGAGAAATTCCAAAACTGATATTCATAGAATACTAGCTACCTTTTCGAGATTTCTTTTCATTAGCCTAAGCCTCGCTGGACAATTTTAACCGATACACGTACAAGGTAGCAAGGTACACCTAATTAAAATAATTGAAGAGCGTACAAATTGATCTGAACATCACCATCACATTGAAGGGGAAGAATTTTAAAATTTGTTCCAACATTGGAATGTGGATGATCTTAAAAACAAACTGGAATAAGCAAAAAAAAGGTATTAATAATTAAATAAATTATTAATGATAAGGAAGAGGTGGAAAACTATGATAGTAACGTTATCCCTTATGAAAATCCACAAAGAATATTAGGATAATGTGATAGAGGTAGATATATTAGATTATTAATAAAATTTATGACTTGTAAAAAAGAAAAAAATAAAAAGAGTTTTCACAAATGTGTTTTTTTTTCTTTTCTAATTGAACTTTGGAGTCAAATACTATTATGATATAGACTGATAATATAAATATTTTTTCACATAATAAGTGATCCAATTCTATAAATATATATTAGTCCATTAGTGTTTAGAACATTGATTAATTGTTCATTTCCTAGATGTTCAATTTCAAATATGGAACCATTTAAAGAAAAATATAAAATTTCGGTGCACTAAACATTTCACATTTATGGCTTACGCAAGGTCTAAGAAAGAGTCGCACCTCTTAGAAGTTTGAAGTAGGCAGTCTATTCTGATATAAGCATTAGAGGTTGATTTCACAACTCGAATTCATAATTCATAAATCAAACAGGAATAATTTTACTGTTGCTATAAAGCTTCTCTACTCTTATAAAATAAAAAATAATTATCAGCTCTATTTTCTTAATACTTGAGAGATAGAGAAATATAGGTGGAATAATGTATGGTGTAGGAGTGTGGCTGAAAGGACGCATTGACCCACCTAAATAATATGGGCCTAACAAGAGTATGGCCCAAACGAAG
>JBDJHY010000094.1:6856068-6868111 GCA_039654485.1 Withania somnifera
GAGCTAAATGAAATTGGTGGAAGACATGGGATTGGACGAATAGACATGGTTGAAAATAGGCTCGTCGGAATGAAGAGCCGTGGAGTATATGAAACCCCTGGGGGAACTATCCTTTTCACAGCTGTGCAAGAACTCGAGTCTCTTACACTTGATCGTGAAACGATCCAAGTCAAGGATTCTCTTGCCCTCAAATATGCTGACTTAGTGTATGCTGGCAGGTGGTTTGACCCACTTCGCGAGTCAATGGATGCTTTCATGGAGAACATTACCAAGACTACAACGGGTTCAGTTACTCTCAAACTATACAAAGGATCAGTTTCAGTGACAGGTCGTCAAAGTCCTCATAGTTTGTACAGACAAGATATCTCATCATTCGAGAGTGGTGATATCTACAATCAGGCCGATGCTGCAGGATTCATCCGGCTGTATGGGCTTCCAATAAGAGTTAGGGCAATGCTTGAGAAGGGTCTTTAAATTATTTTTCATGTCGTGAATTGATGGTGTAGTGATTACAGTACCGTCAAAAGGGTCAGTGGAATCTTGTTTCAACATTTTGTAGCACTATAGTTTTGTATTGCTTTCGAGGCTAGTTTGTTTAGATTGTTTTGCAGAAATTTTTGATCGTTGAAATATTTGAAAGTCCATAAAGAAAACTTCGATGTCTTGAGTTGAAGTCTTTCAGAAACAACCTCTACCTCTACCTTGAAGGTAGGGCTAAGTTCTGCGTACACACTACCCTCTCCACGTCCCACTTGTGGGATTACACTGGACATGTCGTTTTACTAAAATCTTGTTTGACTAATTGACTAGTACAACAAAACGTGGCAAGACTTCTCCGGGGCTTTTGCTCACTGGTGAAAACACAGCAAGTGACATGTGAGTTAGGTGCGTGTCATGAGTTTGAAACTTTTCATGGACAAAAGGTTGGTATTAAATAGAGAAAGGTCGAGGGGCAGGCTTATCATCCATTGAGTTTCAAATCGTGTGCTAGAAGAAAAAATGTAGCAAGACTTGAACATGTCATTAGTAAACACAAATTATACTTCATGTTGACACTAAAGCCATGGAATTAATACTGAGAAACTACAATAATTTGATTTCAAAGCCAACCTTCTAGGTTCTGATCAACTTTAAGAAATTCTATTACATGAATCTCAGAGAGTATTTGGTCTGTTTGTACTTCATTTCAAGGTCCTGAAGTTTGATCAAGATCCTTTCTGCCTTAGATGAAAAGCATCGTCATCCAAAAGAATAAGATTCCTGAGTGGAAAAAAAGCAGCAAAGAATAAGAAACAGTTCACAGCAACTCCTACGCCTCAGACCCAGAGAAGTTGGAGTCAGACTAAAAGAATAAGAAACAATTAACTTACAAAATCTGTCTATGGAACAGTAATGTAAAAGGACAAAACAGTTCAGCAAAAATTTTCAACTAAAGAAGACCTTTTGTCCAAAAAGTACAAAGCAATGAACAATGTAAACTTAAAAAGGCATTGCCTTTACCTCCAATACTCATTTCTGTTTGAATCTTGTGTCTCCATATCCCACTCAAAGCATATCCTGATTACATCACAAACACATTATTAGACTAACATATAGACTACAAGGGTTTTAACTTCTATATACCGACAATATAAACATTTTTTACACAATATCATAAGTCATTTAACATAAAATAGTAAGATAATTTAACGCATTATACTGTCAGCGTATATACGTTGAGTCCATCTTCCAAGAAATAATTCCAAATATCAACAAACCTCTTCCATAGCAATTAATAGTAGAGTTAACACCATTCCTACAAATGCAAGCAAAAGACTCATCTGCACCAGAAAAACCACAGATTCCACCACTATCCTCACAGTTCTTGCAAGAAGCATCAGTGTAGTATGAACTATTATACTGCAAAGAAATCCCAAACTCCCATTTCATAGGATCCCCTTCATCACCCCCAAAACCATATATCGATGAATACGAAGAACACTGAAGCCTAGGCAAGTTCAAACCATAACCTGAATCAATAGGAACTGGTGGATCATACACACAACAAGTTGATATTGGACCATTTGGTACTAATCCAATCCCTGTTACCCCTTTACATGAATACAACCCCCTACATACATTTGAACCCGAACCGGTATCACACAAATCCTGTTTTGGATCAAACACAGCAGATGTTGTGGAACATCCTAGTAAAACAAAGATGTTTTGCTTCATAATGTTAAAAGGAGTTGAATCATGATCCAATGAAAAACTTCCTGAATTCTGCATTGAAGAACATGTTGACATAAAGAGGTCAGTTAGAACAAGTGTGTTGGTTGAGTAGTCTAGTGAAGATATAGTGTAAATGCCAGTGCTAGTGGAAAAATGAAGCACCCCAGAGGTGCACTTTATGAATCTTGAAAATGCAGGATGTCCACAACCAAAACCAGAACCAAAGGGATATTTTAGGACAATGCTGCCACATCTATCAGTACAAGAAACATTTAGTGGAATAATACTTGGAACACCTTCAAGTGGATGAATTAGAAGAAACATAAGAAAACATAGAAAGTTTTTTGTAGAAAATGACATGATGAAAAGTATGGAAGAGTGATTTGATGAGTGTGGAAAATGAAACTCTTATTTGAGTAAGTGGGGTATGTTCTTTTCGGTGGAGGAGTAATATTTTCAAATCTCCTTAAAAGAAGAGCCAGATATTTATATCATAAAATGTTGCTACAGACGATAAACTGTTAAAAAATTGTACTGTTCTTAGTCAAACTTTCAAATGCTGCACATAAAATACCGTGTGTATCTCAGGTAAAATAGGACGGAGGAATTTTTTCTTTTCTTTTATTTTGCTTTTTAATTTTTCACCAAAACACAAAAGTACAGAAGGCGACGATCACCAAAACCAAAGCACTTCTCATTCGATCACTATTCAAAGATCAAGTAATGCATTCACTCATATTTCTCAACGAATTCTCCAAGCTTTCATTCCCAAGGCAAGTTTTTTCCCACAGTTAAAATTGTAAAAATGAAAAAAAAAAAGAAAGAAAGAAAATTTACTTGCTGTGTTTCAATTTGTTTGTTTGATTTTAAATTGATACAGTGTTTAAAAAATTTAAAAGGAGCATTTTTGAATCTAGTGTTAACATTTGTACTTTTTTTTTTTGCTTATCAAACAGTATAAACTGTGGCCATATGGACTCTAAACTACTCTCTCTATGTACTTTTATTTGTTAGTTTAGCTTATTCAGAGTCAAACTGTACCAATTTTGACTAACATTCTAAGATTATTTTCATCAAATTAATAGGAAAAGGATGCCAACTTATAATATTTTTTATATAATTTTAAAAATTTAAATTTTAAATATATAACTTGTTGAATTAATGTAAGTCAATTTATCTGGGAAGATTAGTCAAATTGACTATCATGAAGTGAATTTAAAAATGAGTTGCAAAAAAGAAAAGAAAAGAAAAATCTTCTTTTTGAAAGACTAAAAAAAAAAGTAAAACAAACATATTAAAATGGGAACGAGTATAATAATATTAAGTGCACACACAATTGTTATTGAAGTACTAATGGTTCATGATTATGAATCCATCACTGTCCAGTTGATTGTGTAAGAGTATAAGAATATTCAGGGAAAGCAAAATCAGTTTTGGAAGTATTTAGTTAAATGGTATTTTGGCGAAAATTTGAAAAACATTTGATCTTTTTTGGTGCTTTAAGGAAAAATTTACCAAAGATGAAACAGTTCTGAGATATTTGGTCGGATGGAGATATATAAAAAACATCTAAGATTTGATTTTTATCATGTTTCCAGGGAAATGCGTAAGGTTGGATAAACAGTTATATAATAGTATTTGTTTAATGGAATAAAAGCAAAAAAAAAAAAAAAAAAAAAGATTTAGTTTTTATGGAAAAGATTCATAAAGTTTGTGTCTTTTTATTTGGAGCAAGAAATATGGAGTATATTTCACCTGTATCCAATTATTCTTTCTGATTTTTATTATTGCTTTTTCCGATATATTTACAGGGATTTCTAACTAGTGTTACTCCAGACTATGTTCCTTTTCAAGTGTGGGATTCATTGCAGGTTGGGCTTTGTTGCCCGTAAAACCAATTTTCAGTTTCTCAGTTGGAATTGAGCACCGTTCGATCTCTCTGTTTTTCATGTTATATTTACTGATTTAGATTACTGCAGGGACTTTCTACGTATGTGCGGATGATGCTTTTTACGCAAGTAAGAGAATATCAGTATTATTGTGAATAACTTTTGATATTAATGGCTAATTCATATGCTCAAACAAATCTAGGCTCTTCTAACTGCTATAGGCGTTGGCGAGAAATCAGCTACTGTTATTGGGGCGACATTTCAGGTGGAGTTTGCATCATATCTTATCCATTGCACTTTACATTTTATACTTGTGTGATGACATAGTTTTTGAAAAATTTAAACATTGTTCCAGTGGTTCTTACGAAATTTAACTAGAATGCTTGGAGGTGTCTTGTTCACTTGTTGCCAGGTTTCTTTATTTCCTTTCTTGGCTTAGTGTTCCGGTATCGTATTGATCCTATGGTATCAAACAAAGCTATAGAAGCATCTTATTTCTTCGAGGATATATGACTTCTCATCATACTTGCATTTGTAACAGTTTCATCCGCTGTTTCTAATTCACTCTTTCTACTTGAAACATTTGCCAGAAAAAGGCTCCTTTTCCATAGAGGAAAGGAAATAAAATGATGATATCTTTCAACAAAGATAGTTACCATGGCAGCATAGTATGGGGAAAAATAGAACATTTTTTGGGATATTACTTTTTGGCTGCCGCCCACACCAAGCCTCCTGTTAATGATTATTGTATCATAAATATTTATTGGAAAATGATTGTCGTGGTTCTTTCTTTTTCAGGGTTCTAATCTAGACAGTAATGCCAAAATGTGCCGTTTGGTGGCACATCTCGTGAATGACCTCGGTATGCTCTTTCACCTGAATGTGGTGTTAACTGAGTCATTTTTGTGCTTTATATCGAGATTATATGAAAAAAGTACTTCCTATATTTGTCTATCCCATTATTCTATGATGGTGTTTGACTGGCCAGTGGTCATAGAGTTTAAGATGTTCTATGGTAGAAGAGTTTGTTTGATAGAGAAGATTTGAATTATTGAAAATTAAAAGTTGTGTAGAAGTTGGATAGTGCAAAATACTTTAGGACATTCTGAAACTGAGAGAGTGTTATATAAATTGGGAGAAAGGTGTCGGAGTATAAGTAACGGGACGCTGGTTATTCGTTGTAATTTTAATTGATTTATTAAGTTTAGAAAACAGTTTCTAGAAGGTTAAATGACATTGCTACGTGCCTCTGTTGTCATTCCTGAAACAGATTCAATAACGATAAAATCATTTGCATTTCTTGCAGGAATGTTGATGGATCTTGTGTCTCTTTTTTTCCCATCTGCCTTTTGTGTTCATTGTCTGCATAGGGAGTTTATCAAGGTCATTCAGTAAGTGAAATATCTGCTCTGTGAAATGCCAATCTCATTCACTTATCTTCTAAAATAAAGAAAGTCTAGTCTCCCTGTGTCTAGCATGGCTTGTTTGTCTAATGTCTTTTGTTTTTAAAGGTTGGGGCTGTTAGCATGAATTGCTCACCTTGCCGGAAGTACTAATGTGCTCTATAATTCAATGTAAAGATGCTTTCCTTTACTATCTTCAGCTTTTGTGTCTTGATTTATTACATGGGTGAGTCTTATACTCTATATTTAAAATGAAACACAAGATTTGAAAAGATACTATTTTGTTTAGTCGCTCTTACTGCAATTGTCTAGTCCCTTGTTGCAAGAGTCATACAAGATAGCTACGAAGCTATTGAACCTCCTTTTCCTATAAGGTAGTCTCTTATACTATGTGAATCCAACATTTTGGAAGAGGTTCATTATCTCCTGTTTCACGACGATAGCTCTATTGAAGTCCCTGATATTCAAAATTTCACATCAGCATATTTTAGTTTTTACAAAGACAATAACTCTTCTCGTTGTAGTCTTATCTTCTAAAATTAAGAGCTTTGACATCTAAAAGATCATTGCACTGTTTCTTTCACCTGGGTGGTGGAAATTAGATTCAGCCACTGATCAGTTTCCTGTCCTCGTCACCATGAACTAACTTTTCTCCCTCACTTGTGGCTCAACTACTGAGGATTGTACCTTTTCCTTGTCGAATAAGTAGATTGATCTTATTTACAAGGAGGACAAAGCCTACGTACAAGGGTTCCATTCCGTGAGCAGTACACGCATCTATATAGGTTGGAGAGTCCCTACTCCTTACGAGTAACATATACAGTAGCATGATAATTTGCAGTAGCATACACTCTTTCCTTTCCTTCTAAACCTCTTCTATTTCTTTCCTCCATGTTGTCCACAAATTGCTTGTGGGGTGATTTCCCATTCCATATTCATCACTTCCAGCTTCCAAGTAATGCTATAATAGAGTTTGCATAATGCAGCTGATAGATAGCAGGCCAAGCATCAACACTGCGTTTTAGTCACGACTTTGCAATGATAAATGCTTAACACCCTTCCCTGAATCTTGCACATATATTGTATATCTTTTCGTTTTCTACTTTGCAGCAGAAGATTGTAAATCTTATGGCCTTAAACTTCCTAACTGTTCTACCTGCTGAATATCTTCGAAGTTTAGGTTACATAATAACATGTTCGCTCCGTCCCAATATATATGTGAAGGTGTTTGAATGGGCAGTTCAAGCAAAAAAGGAAGACTTTTGGAACATGTTGTCTAAGCTAAGCCTGAGAACTTTTTGTGGCTGTAAATTATTTTATTACGATAAAATGAAAGCTAAAGATCAAATTGTTACTAAATATGGAAAGATATCATTCTTCTTGGAACTGATTGAAAAGGAAAGGCTCTCATATAAATTGGGATGGAGAGTAATAATTACTTATTTGCTCCAGAGTTTTAATGTTCACTTTGTTCTCGACCCCTTTCGTTGTTTGTCCTTCTGAGTTCTGACTAGAATACTAGAGTTTTCAATTGCAGTAGCTTTATGATCTGTAGGTTTTCATGAAATTCATCACAATTAGATGCTGGTAATTTTCCGGCAATAATTTTAAGAAGTCTGAAGCATGTTTTTAACCTTGGTGGCTTTAAGCTTTATATCTTTTACTAGAAGATAACTTATCTGGTTAATGAGGCCAAATATGCTGCATCGATGGGACTGATTCTCTAAATCTCATCTGTTTTACCATTTAGCTGATGTTGCAAGTGGAGCCACTAGAGCAGCTTTGACCCAGCACTTTGCCCTTGAAAACAATGCAGCTGATATAGCTGCAAAGGTATTGTGATCAATATTTAAGGTGGCATAAAATTTTCAAATCCTTTACTCAAACTTGGTATCCATTTTTCCTGTTCTGATAGGAAGGAAGCCAAGAAACTTTTGCTACAATGATTAGGATGGCTTTAGGAATATGCTTTTTGCACGCATCACAATTGGCCACTCATTTGCCATTTGGATATCCTTTTTGTCTCTTACTATGTTCCATATGTATGGTTAGTGATGCTACTTTGAATTCTCTGTTTCCATGTGTTGTAAAATGCAAAGCTGAAGCTTTCTAAAGTGGGACGAATACTAACTCCTTGCATCTGGCAGCAAATTACAAGGCTGTCTGTTGTCTCTTTCTGAATAATCTGAACTGTGGAAGAGGCTCCATTCTTTTATCACATTTCCTCAAGACAGGCCAAGGTGAATTGAGCATCTTAATTTTATAATAGTCATCAGAAGGGATAACTATATCCGTTTCCTAGCATATCATTTGAGTAAGAATATCTCATGACATTGTGAGGCTAAAATGATCCAAATTTTCTGTTGCCTTTGCCTTTTGTGGTAGAATCAGATCATTTAGAGTTCCTCTGTGTGCTGAATGCTGCACACGAATATGTAAATGGGCATGCATAAAAAACATGTGAATCTTGAGCTTATGTCTATTAACATTAGTTACTCCGTGCATTGATGCCAGTTCTTTCTCCAAAGCAGGTCTGCTTCATGGAACATGTTCTACCTTTATGGATGACCTCAAAGGATGGCGATGCTCTATAAAAGGAAGTACAATTAGGTGTAAGAGTTTCTTCCCATGACAGCCTTTCTATGTGAGTTCACATTTCTTATTACTAATTTATACCCATATCTGTTTAACATGGTAGTGACAGAGAAGATACATTGTTTTCTTCTTAAATTGTTAACAAATGAATTTGCTTCATATTGTCGGAAAAGGCGGAAAGATATAGAAAGGGTACATAATCTACAGATATTAAGAAACTATATTTAACGTATCTGTTTATTCTTTTCCTCAAACTTTCTCTCAGTGCTTTATGCATATATTAAAATTGGATGAATTAGTTTTGTTACAAAGGAAAAATGATAACATCCACTATTTATTTCCTCATGACATAAATTTCTACTAGTGGATGAATATTGGAGTGTTGTCTTTTTTCTATACTTATTTTAATCATTATCTTCTTTAGTCGATTTAAAAAGTGTCTTTTCTGTTTGTTTGAATGTCTTCATCGCTATGAGTTTGGTTTGCGTCATGTTGAATTTTAAAAAGTTCACAGTTTGATTTTTCTATCTCTAGAAAGTGAGCATCTTTTGACTCTTTCATTTTTTCTCTATTTTTAAGTAACAAAATACAAATTCCTGTTAGATATTTTTTAATTTCTTTCTCTTTAATTTCTATGTATAGTTGCCTGCTAACTTCATTTTGGATACAAGTTAAGCAAAGGAATACAAAGAGACTAATTTTAAACAAGTTGAATAATAGCATATCATGTTAACTTCTGCCTTTCTTCTTGTTTTGTTTTGTCGTTGCGCTTTCTAAGTTAAGAAAAGGATTACTCAGTATGAGGACAGAAAAAGTAGCAGTAGAAATGTAAATCAATCCATAAATATGATAGATTTTTGTTTTGAGATATTATTTGTGTGTCAATTTTGTCATTAATACTAGCATCAATTAGCTCAGAAGAACATAATCTTCCTTAGAAAAATTACTATATAATCTTTGTATATAAGCCTAAGAGACTGTCTTTAGTATTGGGTCTTGAAAAATAGTCTGGGAATAAACAATTGATGTAAAGGGTAAAACATGATTTTTTTTTTCTCTTTTCTTGATATGTCAAAAGTGACAACTAAAACTGAACATCTGTTTGATTAAAAAATGACAAGCTAAAGTTGAATGGAGGGTATGCTTGTAATGATAGCCAGCTTCAAATGTTAAGATAGTACCTTGGTATGCTTCCTGTAGTCAAACTCTATTGTTAGTGTATTTTTCTCTGAAATGGCTCTCTAATGCACTTCTAAAGCAGTGTTTTGAATAACGATTTATCTTTGATGGATAGGATCAACCTCGTACAATCTGCTGGATCTTATCACAGAAAAGGTTGATAGACATTAAAAAAAAATTAAGCTGAACTTTGAGCTAAGAATTTCGCTTATATCTTCTCTTTCGTCTTTCTAGAGAAATATTTACTTCAACGAAAAGGGGGTATTATCAGGATTATTACTCATAAGAATTCAGCGGCAATGGACTTATTACAACCGTCCATCCATGCACTTGTCATGGCAAAACTAGATGATAAAGATGGATCCATGTCATCATGTATGGATAAACATTATGAAGTCTTTGTTTTGAAGGCATTGTCTATACCACGAGCTACTTTTAGGGAGGAAATTTCGTGATATATCCAATGCTTTTACAATGCTGAAGTGTAGTCAACTAATCTGTATCAATTTTTTTACAAAAATCAGTCTTATCAATATTTTGAAGCAAATGCCACCTAAATAGGTTGATGTTTCATTGCGAAAAAGCTCATAAGTTAAAATGTGTATCTGAAAATTGTAAGTTGGTGGATGATGGGAGGTGACGGGTATCTCGTGGAACTAGTCGAAGTCCACGCAAGCTGGTCTAGACGCCACTGGTAGTAAAGGAAAAGTGAAAGCTGGGGAATTGGTTTAGTAGAGGACAAGTGAAATGCCAATAGGAAGTCGACCCACATTTTTTTTTATGATAGTGGTGTTTGGCCGCTTGTATGCACCTCGACTATTCCTTAGGGTACCTACTACCTCTCACCAACAAAAGTATTCTTTGCCATCAAAATTTAGGCAGATTGGAAGAGATCACATAATATTTTCTTGCTTCCTCTGGGATTTGAACAGGAGATTGCATGGTTCTCCTCTCACTTCATTAACCATTAGGCCACAACCTTGTGTGCAAGAAGTCACCCACATATAAGCCGATTTTTCATGCCATATTTTCCTTTTAACTTGGTTGCTGTGCAGTTTCTGTTCTTAGATTGAGCTAAGTATCTTGTTACTTACACAATTCATTGTCACAGCATCAGTCAACGGGATGGAAGACTGAGCGGCTGTTATCTTCATCAGTTGTTTGGAGAGCAAATTGGCTTTGTAGATTATTCAATTGCCAAACATGACTGGAATGTTTTAATACGGACTGAAAGTCATCTAGTTTCACTCAGATGAAAACTTTGGAACTACAAGCTACTTATTTAAAATGATGCTTTCAAATTCCGACTTGGGGTGATTTCAAGTCATCATTCGGTATGCCTTGGATTCTTCAATGATCGTTCGTTAGAAGGTAAACCTAAAAATGAAAAGGTATACATGGCAAGAGGAGTTATCCAGTTACATGCTAAATATCAGAACCAGTCAGTTTAGCCCCGCCTACGTGCTGTGTTCAAAGGGTAGCATTTTATAGATAGTTTCCGAGATCTTGGAGAAACTCCTGTTTATTTGGAATTGTCAGTAGGTGCTGGCTAGTTTTGAAATCAAAGTTGTAATTTATGGCATTATTTCATATACCTTTAGTGAAGATTCCATTGAGGTATGCCCCAACTAATGGAAGAGTTTGGTATGTTCAGAAGGAATATGGCATTTGCAATGAAATATGTGACTTCTATTGTTCTATATGAGGAAGCAACATATTCATTGAGAAACTTTATTTTCATGTCTTCTTTTTCTTTGCACCCCTTGAAGTGCAAGTCCTTTTCCTGCAAAAGATAAATATTCCACCAACTCTTTAAGCCATATACTACAAACCAATTCTCTACTGCATGTATCCTACCAAGCTTTGAAAACTCAATTTTGACCATCTTTTGCAGAATAACTTGTTTCAACCATTAACATAGAAGTTTTCTGAATATTTTTCATGTGATATGTTGTATTACGGGTTTTACACTTGTCCATTGAGTTTTCCCTTATAACTCACTATCTTGTAGATGCACTTTGGATGGATGAAAATTAAGGGAATCTTTGCCCCTTACAAACAAACGTGTGATAGTACATTTACTAAATGGGAGAGTCAGTTTATGGCCTTTGATGCCGTTATAGCCTTGACTTTGTTAGAAGGCGCAAATCTTGAGATGTTTGCTGCTTTTGGCTGATCCTCTGGGGCCAGTGATAGTGTAACACTCGGATTGTACGAGCATTATCGACCTATTGTCACAACTCGATTTGTATAATGATTTGGATCAGATGTATTGTCTTTCTTCTCCAAAAAGTGTCACTCCATCTTACTATAATCATACTTTGATGAGAGGAGTTTTGGCGAGATGTCTTTTTTGGGGTGAGGATTTTAGCATACACTCTATTTGAACTATTTTCAAGTGATTGCTTCTTTCAACATATTCTCTACATAACTTTAAAACTAACAAAATGGCTATATTCTGTGAAAATAACCCTTATCCACCACTTCCATAGAAGGATATAAGGCTATCTTAGGAAGAACACCGGACATGACGGTAAAATGGAATAAAATAGCTATTTTTGCAAAAGACAACCATTTGCAGGGGAAGGGTTAAGGTTGTCTCGGCAAATACTGTTGGACATGGAGACAGACGGAACAAAGTGACTATTTTTGCAATTTCATATACTCCGACTAGTGGGTTTGGGCACGCAATCCGTACCACTACTTTAAAGGTGAGGTAAAGAGGCTGTTTCATAAAGAACATCGACTCAAGACCAACGATATTGG
>JBDJHY010000094.1:6889074-6900433 GCA_039654485.1 Withania somnifera
GTTTCATAAAATTCAATAATTTTTTTTTATTTGTGTTATAATTTTTTTTATTGAATTTAACAATTTAAAATATAGTAACTCAAATTAGATAAAATTTTAAATTCATAAATTTTATATTCTGTGCACGCTTATAGATATTTGTTGGGTTGAGGTATTAATATATGTCTTTTTCCTAGTATGGATCAATATTTTTTTTTATATTCTTTTTAAATTTTATATAGATGATACGCAAATCAAGATCGGATATAATTGATTTTTTTGCTAAAAAGACATCATTTTCCACATCTATTGATTTTAGAATTTTAAAGTCATCTTTTCTTTAGAGTCTTTTGGAGCAAAAGTCAAAATCGGTATCCTCTTTTATCTCTCTCAATTTATTTCATCTCTAAAATTTACTATCCTACTTATTCAGGTTTTTATCAAACAAATTTAATGTGAGGAGTAAAAATGCTATTAGATTTATGTTCTCGTGATCGAATCTGAAATCTCTAATTAAAAATAAAAAAAAACTTAATTATTTAATTCTTCTAGCGTAAATTTTAGTAATTGTTGATTTTTCTCAATTGTCTCTTCTCCACTAATTTAATTTCAAAGAATCTTGCCAAGTAGAAAAATGAGGACACCAAAAGAAAGTGTGTCAACTATTTGAGGTTGATTAGTCATAATTTGAACTTGACATGTTGCAATTATTGACAAAAGATTAATTAAATACTAGGTTTTCCAATAATCTAAAGACCAAACATTTCCACAAAGTGTAATCTTTTTATTAGTACAATCTCCCTGTCTATGGGAAAGTATTACCTAACAAGTAGGAGAAGAAAATTAAGTGGAGAAACTTTTTAATAGACAAATGTAATTATGTAGTGTTTATTTATGCTAAGAAGATATTGTTTGATTTAATAAACTAATACCAGCATATTTGACTATATTCAGTGCAACTTTGTCAAATCAAGTACAGTAATTTATTCTTAAAAGTCACTACTTAAAGCAAAAATAAATAATTCATTATCTACATGTGATTAAGTGAAAAAAATTGTCAAATTGTCCAAAAGTATTTTCCTTATAAACTATTCATTTAGTAATCCCACACTCTTTCACATATAATAATAAAAAATTGAATATATATATATATATATATATATATATATGTACACACACGCATATCGAGTAATGGATAATTACATACTTAATCAAATATCATTATCATATTTATATTTTATTCACTTTTTAAAAATAATTACAGAATAACCCTTTTTAGGCGCGATACATACATAGAGTTATAATACATAACTCATGATAATCACATGCATAACGACTATACAATATATCGCGTGTCTAACCATGTACCTGAGCGACTTAGAGCATATTCGTATGTATTCAGAAGATTATTTGAGTTATATACTGCTTAAGTTATTACCGCGACCCTCTGTATATATCTGTAGGGTTTTTTGGGTTATGTATCATGATGAATCATGTGCATCACGACCCTTTATATGTATCGAGCATAAAAAATTTATATGAAATATAATTACAAAAACTAATAGTACGAGGAGTCATTGACTCGTATAATAACGTAGTTAATGTATATTATATATACAATATAATTTTCTAAGAAATTAGTGTCATCCAAAAACTGAAATTTAAAAAAACAATGTTACATTTCACTTTTTATATAATAAAAAAAAAGTATTTTTCATATACCCTCAACCAAAACCAAAGGCATATCTCTAGGCATCACTTGTCAATTTTCCACTCCACTCAAGGTGGGAAGATGTAATTATCACATAGTAGAAATACAACGAAACCACACAATATGTTAGGCATGTTGCAACTAATTAATTTTGATTAGCATTTGTTTAGTCAAAATTTTGAATAAGTTAGGTGTAAAGCTTAAATAAATATGCTTTATACAGATTAAGAAAATATGACCAAACTGGTAATATAAATCTTAATTTTGGACCAATTTGGGATTATTTTTTTTAAAAAAGTATATTTTATATTAATAAATGATTAACTTAAACTCACCAATAAATTTTGGACCAATAAATATGCTTTTTGCTTTTTCATCTTTATTTGAAAGCCGTCCGTTTGGTGTTTGCCTTCATTGATTTTTTTCTAAAGGAAAAAATTTGATTTAACCTTTGAACTTCGTGAAATAAAGTTTATATACACGAATGCCTTATGTATATTTCTATTGTTGCACAAATAACTTATATATACTTTTTTATTTAATAAATCAATATTTAATATATATAAAAAAATACTTTTTTATTTTTAGTTAAGAAAATATTACGTGATGCAAATTAATAAATTAAAAAAATACACCATACACCTTATCTAACTAGAAATAAAAATCTCACCTACTCAAATAAATTTAACCTATTTCATTTAATCATTCATTGCAATAGCACGTTCATGATAAAAAAAATTATTTTAAAAAATCACCATACACACCGAGAACAAAAATCCACCTACTCAAGCACATTTAATCTATTTTTATTTAATTACGCAATGCATTAGTACGCTCGAGGAAAAATAAATAATAAATAAATAAAATATAATAAATTATTCATTTCGTAATTTAAATTCAAAATTTCTCGTTAAAAAAAAAATAGTGAGTGATTTTATTCTAAAATGAAATTCATATAAGCTTTATTTCACAAAAATTTAAGAGTAAATCAAATCATTTTTTCCTCTTTTTAAAATAAAGTAGAGTAAAAGAATTCACATTTTTGAATTTTAAATATTACACTGAGGATATAATTTTTAAAATACATATATAATGGTCAGAAGGGATTGGCTCCCCTCCAGTTGACACGTGCCCCTTAAAGTAACGAATGGTTCAGATTATTTGCCAAAAATAGTCATTTTAACCATGGTTCTTCTCCCTTTCTTCTCTTGTAGACTAATTAAAGAGCAACTGTATGTGAAGTGAAGAAAAATTATCCCTAGCAATTATCTTTCGAGATGTGATAAGAAAATACATCAACCCAGTAGTAATACACCAATGAATTTCCCAATACCTTCAAATTCTGCATCTCCTACAATGTTTTTAGCTCTGTAAAGACTAGAGGATTGCGACATAGACCAACAATTTCAGCATAAAATTTCTCCAAGCACTTTAAACCGCTACTTCTGATATGGGTTTTCACTTTGGTGTTGGTATTTTCAATTTACAAATTTGATAAGAAAAGGAAAGGGATTGGAGTTAGCAAATAACTCTCAACTGGATGGATCGGCTACCCGTTGAGTGGTGTCACATTTTAGGTGGGAGAGGGGGAGGTTAGCCTCCTCTCCACTTCTCCGCATTATTAGTATTCAAGTCACATCTTATTAAACACCTATTTGTTGCTCATTTGCTTACTATTTTTACTATTTTGTAATCCTATTATTTTTATTTTTTACTGCATCCATGCTTCGAATTCCTTTTTATTTTCTCCCTTTTTGAGTAGAAAATCACTTTTCCATCCCACAAAGGTAAAAATATATACATTTTATATTTTCAAATCCCATACACTAAATGAATGAGAAAAAAAAAAAAAAAAAAGGAAAATTGAACTTAGGACCTCTAGCACCTAAGCGGACCAAAGACACTTCTTGCCACTGTTGCACTAAATTTGATATATTAATTATTCTTTTACACTCAATTTTCAACTTCCTTTTTTTGGAAAAACAAAACATTATTTATAGTGTATCTTGTTGTGAGCCTCAAAAATAGTCTCTGAGTGTGTTGTTATAAATAGAACCATTTTGGGTTAGTTTTTTGAGATGGGTATTCAAATTTTTGGAAAGTAGATTCACTAATTTTGCAAGTGATATATTTTCGGAATTATTACTTGAGTGAATATTTTTTAATAAATAATTATTATTTTTAAACATATTCTTTAATTATTACCATCGCAATTACATAATAATACTATGTATTTTAGAAAAATATCTATTTGCCTCTCTCGGATCTTAAAAGGAAAGGATAACGTCTGCAATATATTAGGAATGTTTTGTGTTTGTATTATAGATGTATTATCCATGAAAAAAAGATTGTATTATGTGTATCTCATAAATCGTTCTGGTTTATATTAGTAAGAGATGGGATACACTCAATATGTATTATAAATATATTGTTCATGATTAAAATACTATGTATTAAACTTGTCTTATAAATTATTAATAAAAAAGTGATGTATACAATAAGCATTAAAAATATATTGTTCATGTATTATAAATCTATTATTAGCGTAAAGTGTTAAAAAGAATATTATTGCTATAGATAATAAATATTTCCTTAGTATAGCGGACACCTACATAAATTCCCCTATTTTTTTCATTCACAAAGGTTCTACCTTTTTCAGGTGAAATACATGTATAAACATAACTTTTGACATTCAAAGATAATTTTTCAAATTCAATCCTTGCCATTCCTTCATATTCACCATCTGAGTTGTGACATTCAACAACAGCAGCATACCGGTAAATTCCCACCAAGTGGGTTTGGAGAGTGTAAAACGTACGCATCTGCAGTCACGTACCACTACCTTAGAGGTGAGATAGAGAGCCTGTTTCTAAAAGACCCTCGACTCATGACAAAACCACAGTTTAAGACAACAATATACAATAAAAAGTATTAGAGATGACAACATATAGCAAAAACAACGCTACGCAGGAACAACACAAACAATCGATCAAAACAAAATTAAACACTCCCTACCAGCTCATTCTTACCTCCTAACCTACCACCCTAATTTGTGTCTTACACAACTTCCTATCTTGGGTATTCAAACGATACACCCTAAGACTCTGTGTGCTTTACAGGCTCTCGCAAAAAGTTTCCAAGTAGCCTTTGGTCAAGAACCATGTTGTGCACCTGAAATCACATTCTTGTAAGCATAGGAGTACTGTAAACTCGAGAGAGGGTATGGAGATTAGTGAAGAAAGATCTTATAAGAAGATGAGCCTTGCCTTGTTCCCAAAGGAAATTTTCGAGTTGTTAGCTATAGCTTCAATGAATCGCAGTTCTAGAAATTCTGGAGTAAGCTTCAATTGGTTTGCTTCTGCTTCCTTCAATGTTCTGGAAAATCCCAGATACGGTAGTTACTAGTTAGTATGCATATTTTCACTCCTCATTGGAAGAGATTATCTCACTTTGTCACAGAAATTATATAGGTGATAAGTTTAGAGAATTCACCGATAGTAAAATGCATCTGCCAGGCTCTTTTCGCGAGCTAGGTACATTGAATTTGCAATTTCCTCTTCCTTCCTTGCACTATCTTTTTCCATCAACTTCTGTTCCATCTGGATCTTACTAACATGAGCATTTCTTTCAGCTTCACTGATTGCTATCTTTTTCTGCGTCTCTGCTTCCTTCTCAGCTACTCTTTGTTTCTCTACTGCAATCAAGACCTGTAACACATCATTGATGCACGGATGGGATACCAATTAAGTCACTGCTAATCGTAGTCCTAATGTCTGCATCAAGAGGAACTAATCTATGCAACAATGGGACATTGGGGAATACTTTGATTGTCAGTACTCAATAGCTGCTATTATGATGATACGTTGAGAGAAACACTCATTCATAAACCAGCCCTTTTATACTTGAAATTTGAAACAATAATGCAAAGAAAGATCTCGAAGTCCTTTCTTTCCAATACACTCGGTTTAAAATGCTATATCGAGCACTTTCTAGTTTTTTGTGATAGGCACAATCTTGTCACTTCTCATATGGTGGAAAATAAATCCTTCAGTTCAGATAAAAAGAAAAAAATAAAGTTTTCCACTTATACCTTGGTGCGTTCCTGTTCCATATTCTCAAAATTCCGTCTTATGCTCTCTGGGATGCTAGGTTTTGTAATACGCACACTGAGAATCTCAATACCTGGAGCATATTTTGTGCAGTCCGCCTGAAGAGCATCCTTCATTTTTTCATCGATCTGAAAACGTTTTGGCAGAGACCTCGTCAAGACTATTAATAATAACGTCAGCTAAATTAACTTTGATGAATTCTTGTTTTAGAACCCCGGAGAATGTGTCAGACAATTCTTCACGTTACAAGGAACATCATGGATAATAAGCATGGAAACAGAGCATCTCTAAGTGAAGAAAGCATGAAGCAGCAAGTTAAAACCATACACTGTTAAAAGGAACCAGGGATTAACCAAAGTGACAAGCTGTGGATGAAATATAACTAGACGCATCGAAGAGAACACCAGAAAGAAAAAAAAAGGGTATAGCTCATTAGTGTTGACTACAGATAGGCAGACCATCAGTCTATAGAGGCCAAGAAGATTCTTACCTGATCGAACATGTCAATATAA
The DNA here is from genome assembly GCA_039654485.1 of Withania somnifera. Taxonomy (NCBI): domain Eukaryota; kingdom Viridiplantae; phylum Streptophyta; class Magnoliopsida; order Solanales; family Solanaceae; genus Withania; species Withania somnifera. Next base: position 6,895,386 of record JBDJHY010000094.1, read on the forward strand.
ACTTGTTGAAGGCTGTGAGCACTGCAGAATTGATTGATCTCATGGTGGATCTTGTCGTATATCCATGTATTATCGTAATTGACCCCATAATTCAGCAGTGTATCGTACACATGGTCCTTCCGAAGACGGTTAACAACCTGAAAGCACATGAAACAAATAAGATGACAATGCAATCCTGCATATAGTTATAGCATAACCACAAGGCAGATAGTTTACTTCTATTTTCTCAAAGTTGATCATCACGCCTCCTTTGGTTCCACACGGAATATCCCTCACCTGCATTTAGTGCATGATGCCATCATTCATCCTATTCTAATTAGGGTTGATTTAACTAAAAAGTCATGCTCGTTAAAAATTCAGAATCTCAGGAATTTTGGGATGAAAACCCTTAAAGATACAACATAATAAAGGAAAATGTTACCAGATCAGTTTGAAGAGTAACTTGAATGGGCTCGAACTGAGTTATAAAGGGCAGTTTCAAATGAAAACCTGCACATTCAAACATACATGTTTGATCAACAATAGACTTCCAAATAAGGAGATACTCCGACAAATCAAATGATCATCTGGATAAAGCACCATATATAACCTGGATCAGTTATCGTATTTAAAAGGGCACCTCCTCTCCAATAGACTCCAACATGACCTTCTGGCACTTGATGTAAAATGGATAAACTATTATTTAATGTTGAAATAGAAGGAGCCACGACCTGCACATGATTTGAAGATGTCTCAGTTATGACCTTATGTCCTTATCAAAAAGAGACAAAAGATGTTTCTTTTCTGATAAATCGCATCCTCAACAAGTAAGTCACATTTACTCTATCCAAGTCCTATTACCAAGTTACTCAATAGCGTAGATGCAATAAAATTGAAGATTGTTTACTGAAGCATTAGACTCTATTGACGATTTTTACGTGTCAAGCAATTGCAAGAAAAAACCCGGACTGTATCTAAGAACATTCAAACAAACAGCAGTTTCACCAGAAAGGTGACTTTGACTTTTCTCTTTTGTTATTGCGACAAGCACTAGAAAATATGACAACTAATCCTAGAACATTTTAATTAAGCAGAAGTTTGTCAGATCTGAGAAGCATGCTAGGTGCTGAGCATTAAAGAGGCAAACCTTATCCTACTCGGAAATGTTGTCTTAAACAACCAACACAATCACAATTACTCTTAGGTGATGTTTGGTTGTAAGTAGTGGAGAAATGTCTCCACATGAAACTTGACAATACAAGGTCTGGTTTCAGTTTTCCTTTCCAACAAAAAAAAAAACATTACTTTATGCAATATTTGTTTCCACTTTTTCCTTACCGTTTCGTTATGCGGTAAATTATGTATTATTTTATGAAGGACATATGAGAACGAGGAATGTTGGAATAAGCAATGCATGTATTAAAATTATTAAATTACAAAAATAACCCTCCATGTAGTAACCAATATTTCATTTTGTTAAAAGAGAAAAAACATATTTTAAAATATACAAATTTTGATACAGAAAATCAAACATCAAATAATAAATAACCCCTGCATTACAATTCATGTATTATCCTCCCTGCATTACAATCACCTACACTGCAATATCTGCAATCTGTGCATTATTAATCCCTGCATGACTTATTTCTAAACCAAGAAACCCCTAAACATGTGCAAAAAGTTATGATGTAAGGAAGACACCTTACATTAAGTGAATAATTGAGTTGTGGAAAAGAGTAGTCTCTCCTAACTCGTAGCTCGAGAACACCTATCCTAACTACAATAAAGTGGCAAGAGAGTAGGGGTATTGCTAAGAGGAATTGCACACCCCTATTGCTAAGAGCTGTGACTACCAATACCATATGAAAAAAGAAATCAACACCATAGAAAATGTAGCATGTCTTGCTGGATATATGACTGTCCTCCTCCCCGGATATAAGAAAATGTATGTGTCATTCATTAGGAGAACAAAAGTAAATTTCTCATGCTTGACTAAAGGGTTTGATTGAAGCTGTTAGCAATCATTCTCAAAGGCAATAATAAAAGTAACTAACACGACGATAACGTACATCAAACGAGATGAATGACCATTTCTCCTTCTATAAATCTAAGAACTGAAGTGTGAATTATCTATCCATATATTTTTTTAAGCAACGAGAATGGCAGGTGAGTTACAAATATCAAATCAATGTAAACCGATATACCAATAAAACAGTCACTTAAGTTACCAACCTCTCCTAAAGCTGTTACATGATGATGTTGAGTTAATCGATTACCTTTAAAGAATTTAGAAAAGCACCTATGATTACATTGTTTCAGCTACAAAACAAGAAACTAATGATTTTTAACCAAGAAATATCAGGAAATAAATTGATTGATCATAAGGTTGTTGCTCCAAGAGAACTATCATAATTTAAATACCTCATGCCTCTTCCAACTAGTACATGTATTGGATAACTCTACTCATCAAGTTATGTATAAATAACTCTACCCACCAAGCTAAGCAGATGGAAAGAAACCACCAAATTCTTTTTTCCTCTCAGTTTGAATTCAAACCTTAGCCTCATTATAATGTTATGATCGCCACATCACATCTTGGGTGCCACACCACTAAGAACCGGTCTGGATGGGCTTTTATCACATATGACTTATAATCACTAAGTTCTAACTTATGACTTTTGGCTTATTTTTGTTATTTTAGCTTAAAAACAAGTGCTAAAAAATACTTTTTTATATCATCAAAACACTAGTACTTAACAGCTATTTTGGCTTAAAGCACCTTAAAATAAGCGAACACAAACAGGCTATAGTACTTCTATAGCTCAACTATCTAAGATTGTTTTCTAGTTAGTCTTTCTTTTACCCTAAAAAAGCAATTCAATGTGCATCACCAACAGGATCATAGATTCGTTTTAACTTAATCAGATAATCCACATCCACCTAAACTAAAAAGGTCTTTTTAAGAATCAAAGAATGGTTTAAGCTGAAAATGGCAGTCTATAGTGGTCAACACAATTATCAAACAGCACTAACACTATTGAAGCCTTAGCATAGTAGTTTATCAAGCACCTGGTGCACAAATATAATAAGAGGTCGTTTGATAGGATGTATTCGAAAATCTATTACATATTAATTGGTATTATCTAATCCTTTGTTTGGATCCAGTCTATGTATAACTACACATATACATGTATAACTAATACACTATTAGTGTGTTAGTTATACACCCTATTCGGTATTATAGAGTGAATAACTGATACGTAGCAAAACATGGTATTAGTTACATAGGACCTATTAATATATGAATAAGCATGATTACAGATGTAATCAACCTTAATACATCAAACCAAAAAGTTGACAAAAAATAATCTATAATCTCATTATAACTAATCTCACCATCACTAATACACCATGTTTCAACATTATTCTTATACACCTTGTGAAACAAACCCAAATATATGTACTAGTTATACACCTTATTTAGTTTAAGGGGTATAACTAATACATAGCAAACCATGGTATTAGTAGTATAAGGGTTATTAATATATGAATAATTATTCTTAAAGACATAATTGCCCTTAATAGTTAATTCACTAAGCCAAACCGTGAATAAAAAATAATCCCATCATTACTAATCACAGCATCACTAATACACCATATTCAGTATTATTCTTATACACTCTGCAAAACGACCCCTAATAAATGTATTATTAATACACCATACTCAGTGTTACTCACTCTGCGAATTGACACCTAATATATGTATCAGTTAATAACTAGCAGACCATGGAATTAGTAATATAGGCGCTATTAATATATGAATAAGCATGATAAAAGACATAATTGTACTTAATAGTTGATGCACCAAACCAACCGTGAATAAAAATCATTCCATCATAACTAATCACAGCATCACTAATTCACCACATTCAATATTAATCTTATACACCCTGCGAAACGACTCCTAATATATGTATTAGTTATACGCCCTATTTAGTATTATCTTATACACGCTGCCAAACGACTCCTAATATATGTATTAGTAATACACCATACACAGTGAATAAACGACCCCTATAATATATACTATTAATACACCATACTCATGCTATTCTACAAAACGACCCTATTATATGTATTATTAATACACCATATCCAGTGTCATTCACTCTGCGAAATGACCCCTAATATATATATTAGTTATACACCATATCAGTACTATTCATATACACTTTGCAAAATGACCCCTAATATATGTAAGCAATACACCCTTATTCAGTATTATAGGGTATATAACTAATAAAAGCAAATGAGTAATATAAAAGCTATTAATACATAGAAGATATCACTGTCCTTAATATACCAAATCAAACAGGTAAATATGAAATAATCTCAGAATAACTAATACACCTTATTCAATACTATTCTTTCTTCTTCTTTTTTCCAATAACCGTGGTGCTCAAATACCTCAACTAATTGCACGAGTCAACTCCCTCCAGCAACACATACCAATTCTATTCTTACACTACAAAACTAACACCTAAATATAATAAAACTCAATCATCAAGCACTGTGAATCCCACATATTTAACACAGATCAATAATTGCAATTCAGAATTAAAAATTAAATAATATATTGATAATTTTAGGGATTAGAGCTTGGTTCACCAATGCGAAAATGGCGATGAAAGCAACGAACACGGTGAGAATGGGAGTGAAGTCTCCGGCGCCGTCGCCGGCGCCGCGGGTTCTTGGGCCATTCGGAACACCTTGTTGTCTCTGCTGCTGCTGTGCATCCATGGAGGGTTTTTTTTTTTTTTAGCTTGCTTAGAACTCTTAAGTTGAAGTTGTATTTTGTCTAATTCCAAATAAATAAATAGGCTTTTGTTGAAAAATAAATAAATAATCTTTTTTTTCTCCATCAGAGTACGCAGAATTATTCCGTGAATTTTAATCTTTTTATTTGATTTTAATTTTTTAAGAAAATTTATGAAGTTTAGAAAAATAAAAAAATCAAGTTTATGCTCTTTTTTTTATAACATAATGTTTAAATTAGTTTTCACGCATTT
>JBDJHY010000094.1:6929414-6945255 GCA_039654485.1 Withania somnifera
TTATAAAAAGGCAGGTGCATTAGACCCCAAAATTTGAGGGGCTCCATTTAAAAATAATAAAAATAATAATAGCCTATTTTTAAAAAATATTAAATATTTATTTATAGAAAATGTAAGCTTCTCATATATTAGAGGAAAGAATTATTAGAAGAAATTTAGCATATCTTAAGTTATTATGTCTTAAGAAAAATTAGACGAATTTGCTATATTAATACTTAGAAATAAATTATTAGAAGAAATTAATTAGAATTTTTTTGATTAACAACTTGCATTTCGAAGAACTAAAATAATAAATTGCATAAAAATAAATTAAAGTCTAGAGCCTTCATTCGTTTTTATCTTTCGGCTACTAATATACCTGAGTTGTCCTTCATTTTGACTGGTTTACCGCAATGATAAAATCAAAATTTTCACTAAATAGTCTTAAAACAAACACAAAAAATAATTATGAAAAAAATCAAGAAACATCAATACTTAATATTTATAAATATTTATTTTTTTTACTTAACTACATAATATAATACTTTAGTGCAGGATATAAACCGATACTCCTAGGTGGCTCTGCCAGTGACTCTTACCAAATACTAAAAGAAAATAAAAAAATTACTTTTTTTCTTAAAGAAATATTGAAAATATATTTCTTAATAGATCAATTTCCACCATATATATAAAGTTGAGAAACAAAATGTAAAAAAATTTACATTCACATGTCTCATTTGATTTGAACAGCCAATAAGAGTGGGTAAATCCTGATTAATACTACTACTACTACTTTGATTCTCAAAAAAAAAAATGAAGGAGAGGGACAGTGAAAATCAAACTTATTATTGTGTTAAAATTCTAAGATTTACTATAAACTTATGTGGTTATTTAATTTATATGTTTTTGTGGGTCAATTGATATTTTATTTTTTAATTGGTTGATACAACATTGTTGAGATCTTGCCTCAATCTACTGATTTAATTCGTGATGCTTATTCAGGAAAGATTATGCAGATTGTAGACGTCGGCCGCTAGAATTTGGTGTTGGGGATATGATCTTCTTAAAAGTGTCACCCATGAAGGGCGTTATGAGATTCGGACGGAGGGGCAAGTTTAGTCTCTGATTTGTTGGGTCTTATGAGATTACAAAGAGGATCGGTGAAGTTGCTTACAGATTGGACTTACCCCCTGAGTTATCAATAGTACATCCAGTGTTTCATTTTCGATGCTTCGTCGTTATATGCTAGATCCCTCTTATGTGCTTCATATCGAGTAAGTCCGATTAGATGACCGATTATATTATGTGGAGCAGTCTGAGACCATTATTGATAGAGATGTGCGTCAACTCAGATCCAGAGATATTTCGGTTATGAGAGTTCGTTGGGCTCATTGTCCAGTTGGAGAGTTCATTTGGGAGACAGATATGGACATGCGAGCCCAATATCCATATTTGTTCGAGCCTTAAGGTATCTCCCTCTTTTTATCTTTCGAGGATGAAAGATTTTTAGTGATAGATAAAAAATTATACTTTTAACACAGACATAAGCTTTCTATCTTACAAAGTAAAATCAAAATTACGTATAAATTGCATTATATATATCGTTGTTATTGTTATTATTATTGTACAGACATAAAGATACGAGAGTTGATCACTTTTAGAAAAGGAGAGACCAAAGTAGAAACAGGGAGGCAAAGAAGATGGGAAAGTCGTGGAAATTTAACTCTGTAGCATGATGATAAAAGGAGTAATCACTTTTTGGAAAGACATTTCAAGCTGGAGACTTTTGAGTTTTAAAATTTGACTCACAAATGACCAATGACCAAATTTTAAACACTGTTATAAATTTTGGTTATATTTTAATTCATGATCCTAAAGTATCTAATATCAATTAATTAATATCTTTCTAAACATTTTAAATTTTATAACTATTTTGTATCAGATATTTTATATAAAATTATTAATATTTTTATCTATTTATAAATATTTCATTAAATAAATTATAAATATTTTTATTCAATTAAAAATCAATTACATATATTTTTCGTCAACAAATAACTATCACCAACAAATATTTTAAACAACTAAGTCATAAATATCTTATTTAATATTACTTTCTTGTCTTCCTCCTATGTCCAATCAATTCACAAATATTTTATATTTTAAACAATCACACCTTTGGATCCACCCAACCTCAACCGACAGTCCCGTCACAAAAATCCATTGGATAGCTCCATCACCGGTGATAAATCAATAACAACCAAACGAATCCCCCTGTTTCTGGTTTCCCTACTGCTCCGGCGAGAAGCTTTAGCTCCATGAACCGGAGCAACGACAACAAAAAACCCATTAACAGCGAGCATCGTCTCAAATGACGTCGGAGCTGACGGCTTCGATGAAGGCGACACCACTTCATCTGATGGTTTCATGTTTGGGCAAATAAAGGGAGATCTCTTATTAGGCCCAATAAATGAACCAGAACTGAGATGTACCGATCTGTTTCTTTCCGGGTCAATTGTCTTCATAGTTGGTGGAACAAGTTACAGATATGATAATTTCATAAATAATTGTCCATAATTTGTTTGAAGACTACTTGGTAATGGATCATCGAGCAATTAAGTAGCTTGATAATATGGTGAAGGTTTTGGCGAAGGTTGGAAGGACCTTTGAATGTGGAGCATTTAGGTTAGCTAATCCAGGTTAGGGTTTGCAGAAGTATATTCGTATGAGGATCTGGGTTTTTTAAAATGTTAGAATTTTTAAAAATTTAATAAAGTAATAGGATAAAATGAAATTAATGGTCTTAAGTTTTGGAATCTGGATTTTTTTTTATTTAGCTTTTATATTAAAAATAATTATTTTAATTATAATATCAAGATAATTTTGTTATATTTTTAATTTTTATCCTAGATACTAAATAACTAGATATAGTAATAATAGTCAAATGTAAAGTTTCAACACATTATTAATAAAATAAATTTAGTAAAATATATCTTTAATTATATTTTTTTAATAATTGTGTTAAGCCAACAAAAGCCAAGTTTTTCTTTTTAGACTGCCAAATAAATTCAATCATTGTTAAAAACTTATAATTAAATACCTTTTTTTTTTCTATAACAATGATGTCCAAGGTCAATTTGCGTGTATTTTAATTAATTTTACAGAATTTATGTCACCTTCACCAGCAACAAGTATAAGGTAACTTTGTCAATAAGATTATAATAAATACGAAGAATGGCTAAATATTTTTTTCTCTATTAAAAATTAAATCAAAAGCCTGCGCCACAGGTCATTAGGCCACAACCTAAGGTGGTATGTCCACTTCTTAATAAGCAAATACTATTAATACGTACAATCATTTCTGTTTTTACTATTTCAATTTCAAGGAAATTTTACTCCTTTAAAGTCCTGACAAGTACTTTTCTCTTCATTGTATAGTAAATTCCACTTATGGTTACTGGTTACCAACTTACCACCACCAGTACTCAAAAGAAAGAGCGGAGCTAAATTTTGGAAGAATCGTCATTTTGGTTCAGACGTTATATTTGTGTTAAAAAAGTTATTTAATAGATATAAATATATATCAAATATCTAATAATTCTTTTTCTAGAGACTGAAACTCATAAATGGTCTTGAATTTTTAATCTCAAGTTAAACTTTCAGTTAAAATTTTTTACTTTTACATTAAAGGTTTATCCATGGAGAACAAAAGTTTAAGGTCCCCAACTTTGGGGTCATTGTCTGTAATTTCTCATCTCCAAATTCATTTACAAAAATGTAGGTTTTTTCTTTAAACGGGTTGATATTTAATATTTGTAGCAATTGAACTTATGTCTAGTGAGACATTAGTTCTTGGGAAGATGAAATTATGTTCGAATATAACTCGTAGGATATTACGATATCAAAATATAAATTTACACCCTATAAAAAAAGTTATTTGTCATGAGGGACATAAATCAAAGACCAACACTACCAAGAGACAAAAGCACAAATGACCTTCCCTCATTTGTATATACCTTTTGAAGCCCAATAAACTTCCAATAAATCCAGCCCAAATCAATCATTCAATGGCCCATGATTCATACATAGATGTTACACCAAATTACCCCTCAACTTTCACATAATATCAGCATTACCCCTCTGATCTATCTTTCTTCTTCAACATCCTAAAACCCTAGCAATCCATTTTCTGCAAACACCAACAATGGAAATCCTAATTCGATCACGATGGTTAAGCAGAACCATACCAAACTTCAAATCAATCACAACCATTCCTTTCCTCTCACAACAAACTCAACTTTCCGGAACTCCATTGGAAAACCCCACCCCCACTCCCACCCCACTACCCCCTAACCCCACCTCCGGCAGCCCACTTTACAATGAAAACTGGAGATCCCCATTTACATCAACACCACCACAATTTGTATCATCATCATCAGTTGTACCATTACCCTTTTTACATCAATCACCAGCTGCGCGTATTCAAGCAATGTCGGAAGCCGTTGATGTGAACGGCTTGTTAAATTTGTTCGCTGATTGGATGACGACGCAACGATGGGAAGATATGAAAAATTTGTTTGAGTTTTGGATTAGGTCATTGGATAAAAATGGGAAACCAAATAAACCTGATGTGAATTTGTTTAATCATTATTTGAGAGCTAATTGGATGATGGGTGCTAGTGCTGATGATTTGTTGGGATTAGCTAGTCAAATGGAGGAGTATGGACTTGTTGCGAATACTGCTTCACATAATTTGATCTTGAAAGCTATGTTTCAATCTGGTGAACCATTGGTTTGGGTTGATAAAGCTGTTAAATTGCTCGAAAGGTTCGTTTTTTCTTTTTTTGATGGAATTACTTAGGTTTGAATGTATTTGTTGTTTGCATTTACGGGTCCTTTGGTAGTTAGTAAAGAAGTAATATTTTTTTCATGTATTAAGGGGTTGTTTGGTAGCTTATTTGCAGCTGGTTATGCAGGTATTAAATTATGCATAAGTAATAATATGTCGGGTAGTTGGTTATTGAGGTAGTCGATAAAGCTGTTAAATTGCTCGAAAGGTTCATTTCTTTCGCCGGAATCACTTAGGTTTGAATATATTTGTTGTATGCATTTGAGTTATACTATAACAATAACAACATTGTATGTTTTTAGGAGAGCTAGAGTAGGTCGGAGGAGTATTTGGGATACGTGATTAGATAAGACATGTGGTGCTTTTAGCTTATTAAGGATTTGACCTTAGACAGGAAGTTGAGGAGGACATGAAGTAGGGTAAAAGGTTAGTGGATAGCAGTGTGTTGTCTCGCTATTTGGCCATACTAGTAGTCGTAGTATTGTTGTAGATTCTCGACTTGTGTTGGGTTATGTTGTTTCTTGAACTTTGATTATCGTATTATTTTGTTGTAGTTTAGATGGCTCTGGATTGTTTTTTCTTGAGTCGAGGGTTATTAAAAATAGCTTGTCTATCTATGAGATAAGGGTAAGGTCTGCGTCATTGGTCATCCTACCCTACCCAGATTCCATTGGGGAGGGTAGCCGAGAATGGGGTATGGTGAGGATAGAGTATACACAGACCTTATCTATACCTATGTGGGATAGAGAGATTGTTTTCGATAGATTCTCAGCTCAAAAGAAATGAAACTAATGCAAGAAAGTTAGATAGGAAAAGAAATAGTAAAATAGCAAATGTACAAAATAAGCCTAACAACAACAACAACATACCCTGTGAAATCCACAAGTGAGGTGTGGGAAATCTACAAGTGAGGTCAGGAAGGATAGAGTGTACACAGACCTTACCCACTACCTATAACAATATATTATGCATTTAAGTTATATACTACACTGGTAATCTTTCAGTATAGGGTTCTTGCTTTACTTTTAGGTTATGGATCCATGCTTATTATAAACAGTTAAGTAACCTACCCTTATAAAAATCAAAACTTTGTATGTAATTGTGGAGATCCCTTTATTTATTTTGTTGTTCATTTATATGAAATTGCAACACTAGCCTTTATTATGTTTTCTAAAGTAGGAGACAATTAGTAGATATTAGTGTTGAGCTCAAAAGTTCATTGCAGCAAAAGAAAAGCAACCCAAAGAAACCTTGGACTTCCAAGTTACCAGTTTATAAAGAAAAAGCCTTAGACTGAAAAACTAGTAAATTGAGAGTCTTTTTTTGAAGATGGAACTAGTCAGTTGAGAGTTTTAATGACATTATATTCATATATTAGATATATGGAATTTATAAGCCATGTATATTTACATAATATTATTTTGCATTATCCTGATATCTTGCAAATAATGTTATGTGGCCCTTTTGTTTTACTGATAGGGTGATTCAGGATTATGATATGGTATTCTTCTTGGAAGGTTTTATAGTAGGGTTATTTTGTACGGGATCAACTTTTTTATTTTTCCCTTTTTTTCCTGCATTGAATTGAAAGCAGAGCCAGAAGTTATGGGCAAAATTCTTCTGGCCTTCATTTATCTTATAATCATATTTGTATACTGCATAACACATTTAGAGGCTTTGCCAGATTTAACCGGTTCTATGATACTGCCGTCAGCTGGTGCAATCGCCTAATCAAACTTCTCTATTTAGGCTCTCCAAAACAATGGAACATTTAAAATAACAGAGTGGAGATGTTTATTCTCAAAACAGAGTGGAGAACTGCCTCTACAATTAAGTGAGTGAGACTTGTGAAAACGAAAACTATTCCCATTGCAGCTAAAGTCCAAACTTCTGGTCAGTCAGTTGCTATTGGATCCATAGCTGTGTTATTGGGTTCTATTTTCCTTTTATTTAGTATTGCTTTGGACTAAATTTTACTATATCGTCTTTGCTCCTCTTTGTCCCTTCTATAATTCCTTTCTCTCAGCTTGGATATACCTATATTCTCTAGATTCTTTCGATGTAGTTTCGGATAGAAAGTCTACTAAGTGATAGGGGAACCTTGTAGTGTTTATTGAGCTTGTTTTGATTGCCACAGCTCACTACGTATTTTCAGCATTTTTCCTAGTACTCTATCGTGCATTGATGATATTTGATAGATTTCATGTGTAATACTAATTCCAGGATGATTCAGACTGGAAAGGAGTATAAAGAAGCTTTGCCTAATGAGGAGTCATATGACTTGGTTATTGGGTTGCTGTTTAAAGCTGGCCTTATTGATGATGCCTTGAAATATGTTGATTCAGCCCTAAAATCTGGGTATAAGTTATCCATGAATGTATTTAACGAGTGTGTGCGAAGCTGTGTCTTCAATAACAGGCTGGATATATTGGTTTCAATAATAGAGAGATGCAAGGTATGTATCTCTTCGTTGAGATAATTCGTACCATGAAGCGTTCTATTGTTTGAAACATATTTTAGTTTTTGATACTGCTGTTTTGGTATTCCCAGAAAACAGATCAGAACAAAGGCGTGCTGCCACCTTGGAATATGTGCACACACCTTGCTGATGTTGCACTACAGGCAGATAATAGTGAACTAGCTTTTTCTTCCTTGGAGTTCTTTGTGAAATGGGTTGTTAGAGGTGAGAATGTGAGGCCTCCTGTTGTACTCACTGTTGATGAAGGGCTGCTTGTGGCTGCACTAGGAACTGCTGGTAGAACTTACAATGCTAAACTCCTAAATGGGGCTTGGGAAGTCCTTAAGCGCTCACTACAGCAAAGGGGGGTCCCTAACCCTGAATCTTTCCTTTCAAAGATATATGCCCACGCATCACTGGGGCAATTGCAGAATGCCTTTGCTACCCTGCATGAGTTCGAAAAAGCTCATGGTAGTTCTAAAGAAGAGAGTGCAAAAGAAATATTTTCTCCCTTTACCTCTTTGAATCCACTGGCTGTTGCTTGCTGCAGGAATGGTTTTGTCACGTTGGACTCTGTATGTTCTTTCTCTTCCAATATGCCCTGCCTAATATTAGTTCGCATCAAATTTTGTTAATCAAGTATCTCAATATCCATGAAGTAGATCTATTTTTAATTTTTAGCTGCTCTGATGTTCAAATGTTCTCCCTGCTGTATTCATTATATTCTGTCAGCAGTATCCCCTTTTCCTTAGTTCTTTTGAAACGATAGTTGAAGTTACAGAATAAATTGATTACTGATTTTTCCAACTAGGAATTCTGCGTATCACAGCTTAGCGCTTTGCTGCGCCTGCTTAAGTCCGCTAGCTGTTTTCTACATGTCACCTTGCACTTTGTATTGCCACTGACCTTCTAAGATTTCAGGTTTACTATCAGCTGGAGAATTTGAGCCGAGCAGACCCCCCTTACAAGTCTGTTGCTGCACTCAATTGTGTAATTTTAGGCTGTGCCAATATATGGGATATTGAACGTGCTTATCAGACATTTGCTACAATTGAATCCACTTTCGGATTAACCCCAGATATCCATTCATACAATGCGCTGATATACGCATTTGGGAAACTTGGCAAGGTAAGTAGAAATGAATGTAACATCTGATTGTGCATAGTATGGGTTCAACGTAGAGGTAATTTCCTTGGATCCTATTTATTCGGTAATCATCTGACTGAGAATAGTCTGAAAGGGGTCATTCTACTGATGAGCTCCCTGGGGTTAGCTCAATTAGTAAAGGTTGAGGGTCTTGTGTCTTACGTCACAAGTTCAAGCCCCGTGTCAAGCGAATTAAGTCCAAGGGGGGGGGGGCTATCATCCCTGAGTTTCGGAGGCTGCAGTTGGCCCAAAGGGTTGGCTACAGACAGGTTTCTGTTCTTTCATTTGTATGCACAAGTAAAGGGAAACATATTTGCATGCGATGTGTTACGTCTATCCTCTGATTATATGAATGTTGATGAAATATCTTTTCTTGATGCAGAGGGATGAAGCCACGAAAGTTTATGAGCACTTTATGGATTTAGGTGTGAAGTCAAATGAAATGACGTATTCTCTACTTGTTGATGCTCATCTTATTAAGCGAGAGCCAAAAGCTGCAATTTCAGTAGTCGATGAGATGGTAATATGCTCCCACTCTATCAATACAATCATCAGTGACGAAATGAGCTTGCTTGTCATTTTAGCTAAGGAAATTATACTTTGGCTTCATATACAGGTGCATGCCCAGTATAAACCTTCCAAGGACATGCTGAAGAAGATTCGAAGACGATGTACTCGAGAGATGGATTATGAAACTGATGATAGAGTCGAGGAGTTGACCAAAAAGTTTAACATCCGATTGGGCACTGATAACCGCCGGAACATGCTCTTTAATCTTGAATTCACTACAGAATATGCTGGTTAGATGGTGCGGAGATGGATTAGTGATGGCGTGCAGAGTCCACACGGTTCCAAATTTCTCGGCCTTGTGCTGAGAAACTTGATGGAATGCAATAGTAAGATATCAGTGCTGATGGCGGTGTTCACAAAGTTTAGTAGTGTTGCATCTCATATGCCGCGGCGCGATCCTCTAACCAGTGGTTGTAAATTATTCAGTTCTGTGGAGGATGGTGTTTGGTTAGGAGGTTCTTGTTATAGCACATTTATGTATTCTTTTTTTCTACCCATTACGAAGGTTAAAGACAGGGCTAATCCAATGACAGAACGATTACCATTTTTACATGTGTAAGTTAGAATATGAAAACAATAGCTATGGGATAAACTATCCCACTTTCAAGATGGGATAAAAATAACATTATAATTTTGGAATAATTAATCTCAGAATGAGTTATCCCATACATTTTATTCTAACCAAATATGAAATAAGTTCATCATTAAAATAATTCCAAAATAAGTTATTTCTTTTATCTCTTATATCATACAAGCCCTAACTATACAATGATAATTATATACATAGATGGCTTCTAAAACTTGTGTTTCAATTGGACACTTTTTATTCAATTTTTTTTAAAAAAAAATTGTGCATGTTTTTATTTTTCTATTAAATAGTTAAGTTAATCAGATAAAATATGTCATGTTTTTTATTATACACATCAATTTCAAGTGGAAAAACATATGGGGGTTTACGACTTAGGGAGGTGAATACTTTAATGAAAGATAATGATATATATTATGTGGTTAATTTAACTATCTAATAGACAAATGAGAACGCATGCAAAAAAAAAATCTCAAATTTAAATAAACTAAAAGTCTCTAATTGGAACACTTTATTATGAGTTGAAGTGTTCAATTGAAACATGACTTAGTTAGAGTGTCTAAATGGAATATTCTGACAAGTTTAAGAGGCTACTTAAGTATTATGCCTAATCAAAATTATAGATATTTATGAATTTTTTTGACCCGGGCAATCACTAGCTACAATCGATGAAATTTTGATTGAAACAATTCATAAAAAAAACCGTCTGAAGCCCCTATCCTCTTACACTTGATCAAATTTTTTTAATTTAAAAACATTAGTTTAGTTTGATAAATAAATAGGCAATTTACATAAGTGACATGGGGTTGATTCCTAATTACTTGATATAACATAAGTTTCAATAGTTACGAATCTTAATAGTTTACTCTAGATACGTTATATTTTAACTTTAGTTATACTGTATGTATCTAACTTCTTCAGTCGCATCTCTCATTTCTGACCTATCTAGTGTTTTGTGATGTATGTTATGACCGAAATCCTACTCATGGCGACATGGTTGAATCGGGAGAAACTGTATTTATGCATAGGTACATGTTGTTTTGAAAAGTGATTGATGTATCTAGTGTTTTTATGATGTATCCATTGTATTTATGTAGAGATACATATTGATTTGAGAGGACATTGATGATTTATTGTGTTTGTGTTATACCTGTTGTATTTATAATGTATCCAATGTATTTGTGTATTAAAGCTCAATCTCAATTTTGTAATGTGTGTATTGTATTTATATATAAATTCTATTGTTCATTGTGTATCTATGTGGAATGTGCAATGTATTTGTACATAAATATATGTACGCCATGTACCAATGCACTTGTGCATAAAAGAAGAAGAATATACATAAAAATAATTTTAGCTTTATGTATCGTAAGACTCCATCTCCGACGAAAATTCGCCATCCGCCTTCGGCAACACCTAACAATGAATCCATTACCACAAAAATCCCACAACCCACTGCTTCAATGCATAACAACAGAAAAAAATTCATGGCGCCACTGCTTTCTCAACCTTTAAACCCTACGATTTCACTTTAGGCAACACCCACACAGCCTACCTTTGGCGACATCCCATGATGTCAAAATCTCACTGCGCTACTGCTTCCTCAACTTTCAAAACCCATGATACCACCTCCGACAAAACCCACATAGCCCACCTCCGATTTTATCTTCGGTGAAATCTCAAGATGTCACTGTTCTGACGAGCATCACCAACTAAAGATACATAAAAATACAAGGAGAAGAGAGGGAGAGAGCGGGAGGAGAGAGTCAGAGACTGAAAAATTTAAGTGTTTTGCGTTTTTATAATTTTTAAAATATATATGTAATGAAATAATTATAAAATCCATTTTATCAATATATGTAATTTTTTTCTAAATAAATTGTCTGCATTCTGAAGCCTAAAACTGATTCAATTCAAAACCCCCAAAAAATCAGCCTACCAGATTCTTTTTTAGATAAAAAACAAACCCATAATACCTGGTTTTTCTCAAACAAATTGATCACAAACCCTTTTCAAAAAATTTAAAACTTACTCCCTTTCTTTCAAATTATTTATTATTTTTTTCTAAAATGAAAAATATAATTTTTGATTAATATTTTAAAATATTTTTTTATCATATTAAAAAAATTATAATTATAATTATTTTTATATAATTTATAAATATTCAAACTTTTTTATTAAAATATTAAAAATTAATCAAATTAAGTTACGAAATCAAAATATGAAAAATATTTTTGACAAGCACTGAATATATAAATTCTCACACCCCAAAAAAAACCCAAAGAAGCAAAAAGCAAATGGGACAGAACAATGGTCTTACTGGTGGCAAAGGCAGGAAAGAAGAAGTGAAGAAGGAAGAAGAAGTTGAAGAAGGTGATGAACAAGATGGAATGTCTGTTCATTCTCCTTGTAAACCTGTTTCTTCTGCTCTTCATAAGGTACCCCTTGTTTCTTGATTAAGGAAATTTAGATACACTTTTCTACCGTTTTTTCATATTGTTAACCTTTTTTGTGACATGTTGTGTTTTTATTCATATGCATGTGTCTTTGGTGGTTGTGGTTGTGGTGGTGGTGGTGTATGTGTGTATGTGGGGGGGGGGACTAGGGTATGTGATCAAACCATCTGAGTTACCTGTTTGCTCGTGGGAAGTGGTAAGTATCTCGTGCAATTAGTCGAGGTGTGTGAAAGCTGGTCCAAACACCACCGTTAGAAGATTATCCCTTTAAATCCTTTTATTTAAATTTCTATTTATCTAAACCTTGGTGGACAGAGTTGGAACTACGTGACTATTGTTGCTTGTGGATTCCATGGAATTAGTCGAGGTGCGTGAAAGCTGGTTTGAATACCACTGTTAGAAGATGTAGAATCCCTTTTATGTAAATTCCCATTTGTCCTAACCTTAATCGATAGAGTTAGAGTTATGTGACACTTCTTGGTGGGGGTGATAGGTATTCCGTGGAATTATTCGAGTGGCGCGAAAGCTGGTTCGAACACCACCATTAGAGATATTGAATCCTTTCTATTTAAATTCCTATTTGTCCTAACCCTGGTGGACAAAATTAGAGTTATCTGGCACTTGTTGCTGGTGGGAGGTGATAGATATTTGTGGAATTAATCGAGGTGCGCGAAAGCTGGTCTGGATACCACGGTTATCAAAAAGGAAACAGGTGGTGAATCCTTTATATTTGAATTCTCATTTTTTCTATCCTTGGTGGATAGAGTTAGAGTTATGTGGTACCTGTTGGTGGGAGAAGGCAATAAGTATCCCATGAAATTAGTCGAGTTGTGTGAAAGTTGGGAGGGCACCGTAGTTATAAAAAAAAGTTGTTAGAAACCCTTTAGTTGAAATTTCTATCTGATTTGGCCTTGGTGGATTGAGTTAGAGTCACCTGGTACCGGTGGATGGTGACATGTATTTCGGGAATTAGTCGAGGTGTCCAAAAGCTGATTCGGACACCACCGATATTAAAAAAGAAAAAATGTCGAATCCCTTTGATTTCTTTATATTTTGAACTCTGTTAGCAAAAATCTTGGCTATGCCACTGATCACGTGCTTGTAACCATGTTGATGTGTTTGATTATAGAATTTATCAATTCTTTTTGTTTCTTTTCAAACTATAGGAGGCAGAGGAGGTGGAATTGGAGATCAGATTCTTGGAGGCTCTTGAAATCTACCCCCCCGCCAAATTGAGAGGTATATTTTTATATGTTTTATGTGTCATTACTCATTTTATATGTTTCTTCTTTAAGCTTTGTTGTATTTTCTGTTATTAAAGCCGAAAAGGTGGCAACTTTATCATAATTTTGTCTAGTTCATAAGTAAAATTTACAGTAAAATGCCAAGATACAAACTTATGGTGTGATCTGGAACATAATTAAAATTTTGTGGTAATTGAAGTGCTTTGGTTACTAGGGTTTGGAGAATTTAATGCAGTGCGCACCTTAGCGCTCACACATTACCTTTCTATTTTGATGGATGCCATATAACTGTAAGGAGTTTGGTTCATGTACTATATAATCATGAATTATAATTCAGGGATTGTGTATGGAGTAAATAATAATGTAGGTATTGTTATGCGATGAGTAACAATGTACTGATTGTTAAGGTGAATAACAGGTGAATACCTAGTTTTAGGCATTTTTGTTTTTAAATAGTTTACTATTTTTGATAAGTGGTATTAATAGAGGCATCAAGGATATGCAAGAATTACAAGATATAGCATTTGAGCTTACAAAAAAAAAATGACTAGCTGGCTGTACAAAAACTATCTAAGCCAGAGCTAGTGAGCTAATAAAATTCAAAAGATGTTCTGCATTATCCACAGGAACCAAATTGGACCAGCTAAACAAATTGCTCTCAAAAGACCTTTAGTGGTTGACTCCTCATAAAAAATCTCCTATTACTTTCTAACCAGAGACATCAAAATATACAAGCGGGCACCATGTTCCATATCTTTTTGATGGCTTTGTCAACTCCCCATAGACACCAACTCTCATAAGCTTCCTTAACTGAGAGAGGTGCGGTCCATTTTAAATAAAAAATGCAAAAAAACATGCTCCAGATATTTGAGGCTACTTCACAGTGAAGAAATAGATGCCTGTTAGTTTCAGCCTCCTTTTTGCACATATACCATCTGCTTGGAAGCTGAATTTTCCTTTTCTTCAGGTTGTCTTGAGTAAGGCGCTCCTCATATAAAGCTGTCCAAGTGAAACATATAACTTTAGTGGGCATTTTGAACTTCCAGATGAGCTTCAAGGGTTAGTGTCTATCCAGGGGTTCCTAGAACTGATGGTAACCTTCCTTTATTGTGTAGATACCCCCACTGTGATGCCCCCATTTGAGCTTGTCAACTGTCTGAGGATAGATGTGACACTTGTCTTAGTCTTGCAAAAAGATCTAACAACTCATTCACTTCCCAGTCATACATGTTTCTCCTGAATGTCAAGTCCGAGTTGTTCCCATCTCTATTAGGAGTGATAACAGAGTCAGGATCTTGAGCTATTCTGTACAAGTTTTGAAAATCATCCTGAAGAGTGGTACTTACCGAGCCATTTGTCCTTCCAAAATCTTAGAAGTGAGCCATTGCCCACCTCAAAGTGCGTTGATTGAACAAAAGTGTCCCACAATTTTCGCTAATACCTTTCCAGAGACCCACTCCATAAGGGAGAGCGGAAGCCTTTGTGCACCAGTGATCCGTCACTCCATGTTTAGCTATGAAAACTTCTTTCGAGGACCCTCCATCCTCTAAGTTGAATCTCCAAAGCCACTTCATCATCATGCTTTTGTTATGAGCTGTAAGGTCTTTGATTTCAAGACCTCCTTGATATTTTGGTGAGTCAGATTCTCCCACTCGATTAGATGAAATTTTCTAGAGAAAGTCTCTCCTTAATTTGTCAATCTGCTCCAGTACGTTAGTTAGCATTTGGAAGAGGGCCATATTGTAAGTAGGTAGGCTGTCAAGAACCCCGTTAATTAGAGTTAGCCTGTCACCAAGTGAGAGATGCTGCATTTTCCATGTTGCCAGCCTCTTTTCAATAATTCCTGACCATATTTCAGTAGATTTGTACTTAGCACCCAAAGGGAGAACCACATAATTTGAAGGAAAGGAACCAATCTTGCAATCCATGATATCTCCAAGCTCTTCCATATTTGAAACTTCGTTAACAGGATAGATAGTGCTCTTAAGCATGTTCATTTGCAGCCTTGAAATAGCTTAAAAGATAAATAAGGTTAGGTTAAGTTATATCACTTGTGATCTCTCAGCACCACAGAAGAACAGAGTATCATCCGCATATAATGGATGAGGGACAATAACTTGGAGGTCCTAGGCTCCTTCCGATCTTAAATAGAGACAACAATTTGAGGTCCTGGGCTCCTTCCTTTCTTAAAATGGCTCTATCCACGGCAAGTGATTAGCTTTCTGCAGCATTTTGCTAAGCCCTTCCATTGCCAAAATGAATAAGAAATGTGAGATAGAATCACCTTATCTGATGCCTCTCTTTGGAGAATAGAATCCCACTGGTCCCCTGTTTACCGAAATGGAATATTTGATAGTAGAAACTTTATACTTGATCCGCCTTATCCATCTGTCTCCGAAGCCCATATGCCTTAGAATGTTGAGCAAATATGACCAGCTCACGTTGTCAAAAGCCTTCTCAATATCTAGCTTGAATCGAACCCTGGTTCTCCACTGTTTAGTCTCCAATCTAGTGCCACATTGGCAATGAGTAATGCATCTATGATTTATCTTC